>LPNX010863776.1:0-86640 GCA_001517045.1 Pseudotsuga menziesii | reverse complement strand
CCACCTCATAATTTTGAACTAGGTGTACATAAATGATGGAAGTGTATGCTAGAGATGATAAAATACATATATAGGTGCAAGATTAAGGTGGTAATTATGCCAAACAACCTAATCAAGAAACACTCCAAAGTGGCTCTTTCCAAGTGACTGCAAAACAAGGCTGGTCATGTTATGGAGATATATACTTGGTGACACTCTAAAACTATCTACATGAGTGGCATGCAATCCACTACTCAAAGATGTAGAATGAGAGGTACCATAAATAAAGACCATCGTGGCCAACAATCCTTGATATGGGTCCCAATAAACAAGGGAATAGCAGGTAATCATGTACAAGTGAGGAATCACCTCATATTTTTTCATCCCTTGAGAAAAACAATGATCTCAAAGAACCAAATTTGTGTAGTGTGAAACCACTCATTGGAAAGAGAGATAAATTCTCTTCACAATGCCTCATACATTATGAAAATGGATAATTTAGTGAAGATTTATGGAAAACTATATACCAATAACATCTTACATAGAATAAAATGAAAAAAAAACAAGATGCCAAAATGACTCCAAAATACAAACCTTTTACTAGCAATGAAAAGAGTTTGTTTGTTTGAAAAATATTGTGATTAAGGAAATATATATATATATATATATATATATATATATATATATATATATATATGTACTAGGACCCCAACATAAAACATGCATCTTAGAATCATGTTAAAAAACAAATAGATGTCCTTATGGAAAGGTTGACCATAGAGGACAGTCCACCATACAAATAGGGTTGTCCACATTACATTGAATAGTGGCTTGGGGACAGGTTTCACCATTAATTAAAAAAGAAAAATTTATAGATAAGCACGCATACATGGGATATTGTTGTTCCTAGATTCATTCTAGAAATTGTGGCATTCAATAATTAATAAAAATTTGTGAGCATACAACTATGGATGAGATTTCAAGCAAAGGTCAAAATAATTTGAATACAACATGGAAAACCACTATTAAGGAAGGGCAAGAATCCAATTCCCCATGGACACCATTGTGATTGGGATATCCCAGGACATCCTCAACTTCATTGGCTACTTTACTAAATCATAGATCTCCACCTAGTGCTCCAACTGCTCCATGTGATTATTCAACACCATTTAGCTAGGTCAATCACCATTTCCCCATGTTAAAATAGCACAACATCTAGCTTTGGAAGATTCTATAAGGATTTTCATTCAACCGTAATGCAGTTGAAAAAAACTTGGTAAATTTAGCATGGCAATACTTTAGAGCACCCATAGTAGGATTATAGGATGAGAAGAGGAGTTATTGATTTGGGCATTGATATGTTGATTTGAGTTTAAGTCTGAGTGTGCATATGAATGTAAATTGATAAATCCATAATGACACTCCTTCTTAGTTGTTGTAGTAACCTAGTTTTGACCCTAGTCATGTATTAAATAAAATTATGGAAAATGATGTAAATACATATTCCTATTGTAGAACTCAAGGCCAAATCCCAACTAGTGAATGACTAGGCATGTATGATGTAAATATCTATATATGTTACATGTGATTAGATTGTCATGATGATTTAAAGGTATGTAAATATTATGTTGGGAAATAATATAATGGTGTAAGATGGTGGTTTATAGAGCACTAGAGGGGCTATGATTCCACTAGAAGGGAAGAGGAAATTGGGCATGTGGGAAAGTAAGTCTTTTTTTACCAAGTGTCAGCCTTATAACTCATCCTTTTTTTTCATTTGCATTAAATAAGACATTCACCTCCTTTAAATTATTTAACCAATCATTGAATACACGTGATAGGTTAGTAAAAAAGTCTTCTCATGCAATTATGGAAGCATGGGCTAAATATACTCCTTATGAAAATTGTTAAAGCCCTTAATTCTATGGTCAAAAGAAACATTAGTTTGTATTTTCATCAATTCTCTCATTTTCCAATTGATTCTATCACTCACTCTCCATGGCTAAATTCATATTCTACATAGCTCATATCGTTCTCTCTATTGCCAAGAAAAAATTAATTAAAATTAGCACTATGAGAAGGAAATTCCAAACAATAGAGTGAAGAATGATGGTTGGAGGGGAGAATAGAGGTTGGGAAAATTAGTAAACCTTTACCCACTATACACTTGTTTCTCTTTGGATGCTTAAGAATCCAAGTATTGATCTTATAGGTAATTGTATGAAGGATTTTAGTAGTTTGGAATCTTTTTTCACACACTAAGTGCACTATAAGGGAAATATTGTTTGAGGTATTTTTAGAAGAGAAAGGGAAAGCCTTCATTATGTTATGTGGAGAATTGGGAGAGAGTTCCATGGTTTTGATGGCTCAATGACATGAATTTAGTGCTATGTGGTGAGAAGATTGGCTAAGTAGGAGAGCAATTGTGTTGGGTTGAGAGAGAGTGAAGCATGTCGGTGATTACTTCTCCCTAGTGGCCTCATAGCATGACTTGGGGGTGGTATCTACAACATATACGTATGGTTGGGTGGAAAATCACTCTTACATAGCCAATTTCTTAGATCTTTATCATTTTAAAGATAAGCATATATATTTCAATATGAATATGAAAATGCAAAATTTGTGTTTCCTTTATATTATGAAAATCGTTTTATTATGCATGTTATGTGTGTGAATTTAGTTGTCTTTAATGCATTTTAATTCCCACACTTGCACATGCATTCCTTAATTTTTATCACTCATGGGAGGCACAATTAGTTTTGGATTTCAATATAATGGTCTCTATGGAAAAAATAGTAAATTTGGTACTTGTAGCTACCCATATCATGGATGGTGTGCTAGATGGGGAGGTTACATTGTGGTATCAGATCTCCTAGTTACAACATTGGTGTGATATGGGATAGAATTAATTTCTATGGGAAGAAATCTGAATTTATAAACAAAGTGTTTGATGAAATCTCCCTGAGAAATTCATGGGTTTGAATTGATAGATGATGTTTCGACAAATTCACGAGCTAAATCTTGTTGGTTATGAGCATGAAGGACATATTCCAGTGTAATAAAACTGAGGAAATTTTTGAAATCAACAAAAAGAATAATATAACTTGTGTTAGTATTTTTTACTAGGGGAATCGACAATTGGGAATGGAGCTGGTACTCACGTGACATGGGGTTCATAAATCCAATCTGGCTACCATTATACCTTAGGTACATCCATAAGGCTCGAACCATGGCACATCGGTAAGTTTGGGGGGGGGGTTTGAACACGAGACCTTGCATTTACAACCATTTACAACATTTTAAATTTACAACTTACTTTTTCCCCCCATGTGCTATATCGCGTGTGTTACTTAATGAAAGCTTAATTTATTAAATTACGTGGTCACAATTTTGTTTGAGAGACAAAGGATGATCAATGGATGACAGTTCACCCACTAGATATGACATTGTATATTAAACAGATGTTTAAAGGCCACATGTATGTCATGAATGATCAATATCTTATTGCATCATTTAGATGGGAAGTTGATAACCTTTCACAGTATTCCATCTCATCTAGATTACATGGTTTGAGGTATGTTATGAATGACGAGGATCAATTCGGGCCCTAGGGATTGATGGACCACAATATCTCACATTGAAAGGATTAGGTGAGAGGAGAGAGAAAAGAGGACAACACAAATGGCTCGAATTGTATTGTAATGACCACATGAGGATTCTAAGAAAGAGGGGGTCCTATGGAAGTGTAGTGCAAACGATTGATATCTTGTCAGGATGATGAGATCGATGATCCACATCTCTCTACACTAGACCATATCATCGAGGTCTTGAAAAGGGACAGGTAGTGAGAATGACTATTATTTAGTCAGGTTTCCAAGACTAGCAATTAAGATTTCTTCACATGGGAAGGTCTCATTGGGGTATTGAGAAATGAAAGACTGTGTGGGAAACCATGATTTGGTTAGGGTATGAGATCTATATATTGTATCTCCTCACAATACTTGGTGAAATATAAGGGTAGTGGACAGAGCTATATTTCAAATGTTCTAGATCTTTCCAGGATTGTATATCTACAACTAAGGATTGCTCACGGGATTCATTTCCACTAGCATTAATAATTACAACATGGGGAATCTCCAAGGATGTAATGAAAAAGAAAATTGGGCCAAAGTGACTGTGAAATGGTGGAACCAATGGATGCCGTGTATGTTCTAGGTGGTTATGGTGCCCCATTATCGCACCCATGTTCCATGCCAAGTTAGCACACATAAAATTTATTAAAAAAATGGAGCCATTTTTGTTATGTTTTGGTCATAAGAGGAGTAGATTTAGTTGGATTTTTCCAAAATTTCAAGGTTAAGTCCATAGTAATGAGGACTACAAAAATTCCAGTGAGGATGGATGGTTGATTTAGTTCAAAATTTTCAAAATTTGATGATTACTGGTTTTTTAAGACCTTGATCATACACCCTACTAGAATCCCTATTGATTATGAAATTTGGTTAATGTAATTTATGAGCAGACATGGAGAAACCTAGTGGAGAATTTGGAAAAATTCTATAGGTTTTTTAATGGGGATGCAAAAAAAGGCCCAAAACCATTATTTTGGAGTCTTTTGGGTGATTTTGAAAACCTTGTAGGAAGGAAAAGTGACCCAAGAATTCAAAACCGAGAAAATTGATTTACTCAACATTTTACCTTGTTAGCAATATAAACAACTTTTTCAAGTGAAAATTTCCTCGTTCTCCTCTATTTGAAAGATGGAAATTTTTGGAAAATATTCTAAGCCTGGAAAACTATAAAAACGACAAAGTGGTCAACTCCATAAAATTATAAAAAATGAATGGAGTATGAGATTAGTGATATGAAAAATGTTGAGTACTTGGTATCATTATTATTGTCAGTGCATGATACATAATTTTTCTTGGTTCTCCCTATATTTTATTCCAAACGTGTTGGATTAGGTATTTGAGATTAAATACATTTACAACAAAAGTCTAGGGATTTGGAAAAAATGGTAATTTTGGAGGGCTATAAATTCTATCCCCAAGATCAGAAATGAACATGGTCATAATTATTGGAATGCTAATCAAGAGTAGAATGAAGATAAATAATTGTGTTTTGAATAAGTTCTTTATATATTTTCATAATTGAACAAATAAAAAGGTTATAGATTTGATTTGATAAAAGTTGTCAATATGGGTAGTTTCCAAAATGCTTGAAAAGGTAAATTTTTATTTTATTCTAAGGATATAATATAGGTAATAAGTGTAATTATATGAACAGTTTTGTAGATATAGTTCCATACCAAGGATAGTTAAAAGACAAAGTTTAAGACAATTGAATTAGAAAATCCCTGGTTTTAGTTGATCCAATCAAACTATCATCATGAACATTGATCAATAGGATTTTTGTAAGGTGATACATATGCCATGGGAGAAAATTTATATGTTGGAAATGCATAGACCAAATCTAACGGGCATAGGGATCAAGTTACTACTCCAAATATTGTAGAGATTATGAGAAGTCTAAGAATGGAGTTACAAAGTTCCATAGTAGATAATGAAATGTTTATTAAAGCTCAAGAAGAATTAA
The DNA here is from genome assembly GCA_001517045.1 of Pseudotsuga menziesii. NCBI lineage: Eukaryota > Viridiplantae > Streptophyta > Pinopsida > Pinales > Pinaceae > Pseudotsuga > Pseudotsuga menziesii. The sequence continues at coordinate 81,066 of LPNX010863776.1, read as the reverse complement.
ACGAGTTGAATGTAACCATGCTTCAATTCCTAACATACATATAGAGTATGACTCATCATACTAGACATAATTCAAATAATGATGAGAGTGGGAATCACTCTAGCATCAATTCTTGAAAAAGGTCCCATATTATAGGAAGAACCTCTAGAGATATGACATATACACCAACAAATTTTTTTATCAGTGAGTCATCTTCTTGGTAGGACTCAATAAAAAAATTCAAGCTCTACTTCTTATGGGAATAAGAGAAATGATCCATTCAGAGACAACTCACATGGATAATTTCAAAAGGAAAACGCTCCTATATTTGACATGGTGAAGTAAAATATGGAAAATAAGTTGAGGCTCAGCTTCGTAAGATGAGGAAACATTTCCAATTCCATGATTACTTTAGAAACATGAAGGCCAAATGTCCATAATCACTTTAAATATTAGATAATCAATTTGGTAGGAGCATCTTAGGTAAGTTAAAAAAGGCAGTGAGAGAAAGAATGTTTGCAAGTAGTTTAAGAAGTACTTTAAGTAGAAGAACCTCTTTGGTAGATACTTTGATGACAAAATCAAAGAATTCCATGAGTGAAAGTTGGGACAAATGACCATAGAAAAGTATGTAAATAAATTCTTGGAGTTGTTGAGGTATGTTAAGTATATTAGAGATGATAAGGAAAATACCCAAGTCTTACAATGACATAATTGAGTTTGATGAACCCACAAATCTAGTTGAGACCATAATTAGGGAGGCTAAGTATTATTATGCTTAAAACAAAATGAAACTAGAATTCCATACGGCATGGAAATAAAATAATAAAGATAAGTTTGATCAAATAAAGAAGGATTCAAGCTTCCTCATTTAAGAAATAAGCAAATAAAACCAACACCTGGTTAGGCTAATCTATCCATGTTGATGCATTTGTAACTTCATAATGTATTCACTTGTATATCTTATGTTGTATTTCATTGTACCCTGATGTTCCTATCGGGAGATTCATTAATGTAATAAAGTAATGTAAAGTCATTGAGGTTATCCCTTCATTGTAAGTCGGGGCAATAGTCCCCACAATTGAGTTGAGGTTAAACCTTCATTGTACGTCGAGGCAATAGTCCCCACAATTGAGGGGTATCGGGGTTATTAGACTCTCCTAGTGAGTTCAGCCCTATAAGAGTAAAATTCAAGTAGAAAACAAGTATAAATAGAGAGAGAGACTCTCTATTTGTAACATAAACTCACTCAATTGTAGTGCACGAGTAAGAGAAGAAGAGCTCACACAAGTGAGAAAGAGAACAACTGTCGGAGATCATCTTTTTGTCTTTGGGTTTTACTTTTGCCATTGGTTCTCATTCTATCTCTAAGGAAGTTGTAGGGTTTTCTCCTTTATGGTTTCTCCGAGGAAAACTCTTTGTGTCTCTTGTCTTTTGTGATTATTGTTGTGCATGTTATTCTCTCAGATAAGATCCTAAGATCATATTGCTTAAATGATAAAAATCTAACATGGTATCAGAGCTAACCTGAGAAGAAGACATTGTGTAGCTGCAGAAGCTAGGGCTTCTTACTTTTTGGGTCTCTCTCCACAGATCATCAAAAAAATGAGACTAGGCTAACTCTCCATTGAAGGGCACATCTTTCTATTGAAGCAGAATTTGATACTAGGCATTTTCAGTTTTTGACCTGTCACTGCTGCGGGAAATTAGGGATTTTCACAGAAGAGGAATTTTTGAGTAAGCCCAAAATAGGATTTATATCCTCCTCAAAATCGAAATTTAGAGACCAATATTGAAATTTTTGGTTGGGTAAAACTCCGGGAAAGTCAAACCCTAATTTGACCCTGGACCAGAAAACCCTAAAAGACTAAAACTAGTAATTTTTGTATATTCGCTATATATCGATATTGGACAAGTATTCGGAGCTGAAACTTTTACAGCACGAATATAAATTCCTTATGTACCCTATGTAAATTTTTCAGCCTCAGATTCACTATATTCAGGGATATATGATTCCTCCAAATCAGGGTTCCATCCTCTCCCTAGATTCATCCCTAAACACGACACCTAGGGAAAATTGCTATATATCAAGCTACAAATGTCCAAATTAAATTTGCAAGATGTTCCAGATAGGGAACGGACTTTAATTTATGTGGTAAAAGTTTCAGACCACGAAGGTAAAACAGTAACATGTGGCAGTCTGTACAAGTTCCCTATGCTCAACAGTCCTAAAATAAGTCACCTTGGGAAATCTCTCATAAGTCCTAATTGGTGAAACCAATTCTACTCAAACCTATGATATTGGAAAGAGGAAAAATGAGGATACCTCAGTACAAAGTTTTAGACACAAAGGAGAATTAGTTTCGGATATATTTCAGAAACAATATCAGGTAATTTTGCAAAATAAATTGAAGAAAACTAGGGCATCAGATATTTTGCAGTTCTGATCATAGTTTTGGGAAAATGAGTACGTTTCTCAGCTTTCCTTGAGGAGGAGAATATTTCTATCCAATCAGATCTGAAAGATTCTAGGTTTTTTAAATTAGGGTTTCTCTGACAAACCCTAGATCAGCCAGATCCAGAACCAGGATGGACACCTCAAATCTGTAAGATCTAATATTTTGTTATTTACATTTGATGTTCTCATTTCAAAATGACCTATCACACCAGCTTAATGAAAAGCTAGGCGAAGCTGACAAATTCCAAGTATGGAAGCATAGGACCTCCATAATCCTTGAAGAAATTGACTTGGATCAGTTCTAAGAGCCAAAGGGAGATGTGGCTAAGGCTAGAGGTAAGAGAATCATTGTAGATTCTATTAAAGATCATCTCTCATGTGTCATCCCTGAAGACACCAAAAGGAAGTGTTCAATGCTATGATGAAGAAATTGAAGAAGAATAATACATTGTTATAACCACCTTGAATGGCCTCCCAGGATCATGGGATTCATTCATTCAAGGAATGTGTACCAGAAGGAAGTGATTACCTTCAGTAGACTCTGGGAAGAGTGCACAAAAGAAGAAGCTCGACTCATAATAAGAGAACAAAATATGGGAGCAACTGAAGATCAAGCCCTCACGATTCAAAGAATATCCCTCAATCGATGAGGAATATGAAGGACTCAATTCTTGAAGAACCTCTTATCCATCTTAGCATTTGGATAAGAAATGATGATGTCATGAATGAAGAAGATGATAAAGTTGAAGGCGCAAGAAGGAGTCTACCCACAAAACAAATAAAGATAAGTACTTGAATTGTATTTTCCTATATATTTAGTTGTTTATATGAAATTGTTTAGTTATGAAATGTATTATGCATGATAGAATAATGAAAAGTATACTACTAATATGCATGTGATGGGAAATATCACATACAATCACCTACAAGAAAATAAGGATGAGACTTGTTCCGAAGAACAAGTGACGATAGTTCAAGAAATAATCCAAAATGAAGAATAGTATGACGAGACTTCGAGAGGCCTCAGACACACTCTAGTTATGTGACACTGTTGAGAGACATCATTGATGTAGAGCCTTCTAGCTATGAAGAAGTATCCAAGAAGAAAGGGAAGGAGAGTACCAGTTGAAAAAGAATGATGTCTAGGATGCGGTATCGAGACCTGGAGGGAATTCCATAGTGTCTTTCATATGTATCTACAAGATCCAGCATGCAGTAGATAATAACATCGTGGGGTGCAAGGAAATATTCGTAGCATGAGGCTTCTCACAGATAGAAGGAATAGACTATGAAGAGACATTTGCAGCCACTGGAAGTTGGGACACATGATAGGAAGATTCGTGTGTGCAAATTAAAGAAGGCCTTATACAAACTCAAAAGGAACCCATGGGACAACACATACATGAGGAGCTTGAAGATCACCTAGAGTGATGAAGATCTTAACCTTTGCTACAAGGTTGAAGATGAAATCCTATATAGAATGACAAGCTCACAGATGGGTGTGAGAAGAACTTTTGAAAAGGTTCAAGATAGAGGATCTTGGTATCCAATTACCCTAGATGGATACATAGAATATTAGTAGCATAGGAAGCTACTTGTCACTCTAGTACAGAATGTTTCAATGCATAGAGTATGAAAGGCAGAGGGAGAATGATGCTCCGCTTTAAAGGGAGTGACTGCAGAAGATATTGAGGTTCGACATGATACGACAGGATGGACAACTTACTAATGGATCTAGGATTTACTGAGAGTAAAGTGGATTCCAACCTTTACCTCAAGGTTGAAGGTGGAAGACCAATGATGCTCCTGTTATATGTTGATGACTTGTTCCTAATAGAAAAGAGGAATTCATTAAAGTTGCAAGATGGAGACTTGCTACCGAGTTCGAGATGCAGGACTTGGATATGATGCACTACTTTCTAGGCATGGAGGTGTGGCAGAATGTGAATGGAATCTCCCTTGGACAAGGGAAGTATGCAGTAGAGATCCTGAAGAGGTTTGAGATGATGGACTGCAGGGCCTTGGCCACACCTATGGCATCGAACCTGAAGCTATTGAGTGATGCTTCATCAGATTCGATGGATGCCACGATGTATCATCAGATTATTTGTTCATTGATGTTCCTGACAAATATGAGACTAGACACATGCTTTGCCGTGAATGACCTGAGCCAGTTCCTGACGGATCCGAGACATGTTCACCTTATTACTGCAAAGAATATTCTAAGGTACTTGAAGGGTACCATTTATTATGGGCTCAAGTATGAGGCGAATCAGAAGATTAACCTGGAGGGATATGTGGATTTGGATTGGGCGGGTAGTGCCATTCATAGGAAGAGTACTTTGGGGTGTTGTTTCAGTATGGGATCAGGTGTGATCTCTTGGTTTAGCAGGAAGAAGTCCTGCGTGGCATTGAGTACAACCGAAGTAGAGTATATTGCAGCTTGTTCGGCTAGCTGTGAGGCAGTGTGGTTGAGGAAGATACTATTTGATTTGTTTGATCTCCAGTTGGATGCTACTTGTATATATTGCGACAACCATATTTGTGTGAAGTTGTCGGAGAACCCGGTGTTCCATGACAAGTAGAAGCATATCGATATCAAATATCACTATATCATGGATATGGTGCAGAGAGGAACAGTGAAGCTCCAGTATGTTGCGATGGATGAGCAGATAGCTGATGTGTTGACCAAGCCATTAGCTAGAGTGAAGTTTGAGTACTTTAGGGAGAATCTTGGTGTTCTCCAGATTGAGGTTCCTTCCAAGGGGAAGTGATGAGTCCATGAGACTTTCTGACATGGTGGTAGGATTTGTTCCCCACATGGTCATATGTAATTGCAGATCCTTTCTGACATGGTTGTGGGATGTGTTCCCCACATGGTCAGATGTAAGTGTAGATCCCTTCTAAAATGGTTGCGGGATGTGTTCCCCACATGGTTAGATGTAAGTGCAGATCCCTTCTGAAATGGTTGCAGGATGTGTTCCCCACATGGTCAGATGTAAGTGCAGAGCCCTTCTGACATGGTTGTGGGATGTGTTCCCCACATGGTCAGATGTAAGTGCAGAGCCCTTCTGACATGGTTGAGGGATGTGTTCCCCACATGGTCAGATGTAAGTGCAAAGCCCTTCTGACATGGTTGCGGGATTTGTTCCCCACATGCTCAGATGTAAGTGCAGAGCCCTTCTGACATGGTTGCAGGATGTGTTCCCCACATGGTCAGATGTAAGTGCAGATCCCTTCTGACATGGTTGCAGGATGTGTTCCCCACATGGTCAGATGTAATTGAGGATCCCTCTGACATGGTTGCGGGATGTGTTCCCCACATGGTAAGATGTAAGTGTAGAGCCCTTCTGACATGGTTTTAGGATGTGTTCCCCACATGGTCAGATGTAAGTGCAGAGCCCTTATGACATGGTTGCGGGATGTGTTCCTCCCATGGTCAGATATAAGTGATGTAGAAGATGAAGACCTACATGGAGGCTAGGCTTACAACCAACATGAAAAAGGGTTGGCTCTGTAGAACTTCCTATGACGAGTAGAATTGAGAGATAGCACCATTTTCTCAAGATAGCGGGAGCGGTGATGATGATCCAGTTTGATGATGATCTCGCTTTGATGATGATCCATCTTTGATGATGATCCTGTGATGAATACTTGTGTTGATGAACTGTGTCAAGAGAGTACCTTCCTAGTTAAGAGGGAGTGTTTATGTATTTGTAACTTCAGAATGTATTCACTTATATATCTTATATTGTATTTCATTGTACCCCGATGTTCCTATTGGGAGAGTCATTAATATAATAATGTCATGTAAAGTCATTGAGGTTAACCATCCGTTGTAAGTCAAGGAAATAGTCCCCATAATTGAGTTGAGGTTAACCTTCCATTGTAAGTTGAGGCAATAGTCCCCACAGTTGAGGGGTATTAGGGTTATTAGACTCTCCTAGTGAGGTCGTCCTTGTAAGAGTAAAAGTCAAGTAGAAAACAAGTATAAATAGAGAGTGAGACTCTCTATTTGTAACATACACTCACTCAACTGTAGCAAATGAGTGAGAGAAGAAGAGATCACACAAGTGAGAGAGAGAACAGCTGTCGGAGATCATCTTTCTATCTTTGGGTTTTACTTTTGCCATTGGTGCTCATTCTATCTCTAAGGAAGTTGCGGGGTTTTCTCCTTTATGGTTTCCCCGAGGAAAACTCTTTGTGTCTCTTGTCTCTTATGATTATTGTTGTGCATGTTATTCTCTCAAATAAGATCCTAAGATCATATTGATTAAATGATAAAAATCTAACAAGCCAAGCTAATAAGAGAGAAGGAAATAGAACCCATTGACTGTTGTGGATGTGGAGGTACATATTTAATTCTAACAATTATTACCATTCACAAACATATGGGAAAACCTAAAGAGTAAATAAAATGTTTTAAAATATTCTCATGTATGTGATGGACAAACCATCCAAGTGGGAGGATTTTCTAAACTTGTTGGAGTTTTCATATAGCATTGTGCAACCAAAATCATTGAAAACGAGACCATTTGAAGCTTTATGTGATAGGAGATGCAGGAAACCAATGAATTGGAATAATCTAATGAACAATAATTATGATTGGGATAGAAATGCTTAAGAAAATGGAACAAGACATTGCAAAAATTAGGTAGAATTTGAAGGTATCCCAAGATAGGAAAATAAGCCATGCATATAAAAATAGAGTGCATAGAGAGTTTCAAGTTGTTGGGGATCATGTTTACCTTCAAGTAAGGCCAATAAAGACATCTTTGAATCTAGAAACTTGTACTAAGTTGACACCAAGATATTGCGGTTCATTTGAAGTGCTTAGGAGAATAGGGCCAATTGCATTGCTTGTTAACACTAAATCTCATCACAGTTTGCATGTTTCTTTACTTAAGAAATATGTACATGATCCTAACCATATGATTAATTGGGATGTATTCCTGGTGGAAGCCGGGGGATATTTCCAAATAGAACCACTATGTATCCTAGAAAGAAAAGTAACACTGTTATGTAATCTAGCGATTGTGCAAGTAAGGGTGTACTAGAATCACTTTGGTCCCAATGAGGCTACACAGGAATTAGAGGATTCCATGAAAGAAGCATACCCATTTTTGTTCTGATTTTGAGGACATGCCAAGAATGGTGTTATTCCAAGGGGGGTGGGAATGTAATGCCCTAGTTTTGACCCTCATCGTATATTAAATTAGATTAAATAAAATGATTTAAATATGCTAGTAAATATTCCTAGTGTGGAGCTAAAGGCCAAGGCCTGACTAGTGAATGACCAGCAAAGTATTACGTAAATATCCATATATGGGCCATGTAATTGGCTGGTCATGATGATTTAAATCTATGTAAATATTATATAGGAAAATAATACAATGGCCCAATAGGGATATGTATAGGGAACTAGAGGGGTTATTATTCCACTAGAGAGGTTATAATTCCACTAGGGGGAAGAGGAAATGGGGTCTATGGGAAAGAAAGTACTATTTTACCAAGTTTCAACCTTAGAACTCATCCATTTTCTACCATGCACCTTAGATAAGCCATTTACTTCATTTGAATCAATAAATGAATCATTGAATGAATGTGAGAGGTTGGAAAGAAAGTTTTCTCATGAATTATGGAAGCAAGGGATACATAATCCTTATGAGAATTGTAAGAGTCCTTTTTATCAAAAACCTGGGGAATACCCAACCTTTTTTTCTATTGGTACTTAGTTCTTTTGTGGCACCACCCATCTTTCAAAATAGATACTTGGTCGCTGACACTTACTCAATGGTGGACTACACCTATTCACGCAAGGCATGCCCATACCTTCACTTTGATCTATCTATCACTTGGACCTGCAACTCCCAACGACTATGCCCATCCTACACTTGGAATTATTATTATGTGTCATTAACTTGGTTACACTTAGCTTGTTATTTTGCTTATCTCTTCATTGCATAGAAGCATACACAAGAACAAAAGAACAACACATGTATGTGTGGTCCCAAAACTTGGGCACCAACAAGAAATTTTATTAAAGTTTGCAAAGAATGATACAATGGAGATACAAATCATGGGTTCAACAGCTTATTGTTAAAAATCTTCTTACAATCAATAAATATTCCTAGGTAGATGTGAAAACTTCAATTTTGGCTACCGATGCAGTATGCTTACCGATGGGTGATATTGTTTCTGACGAATTGCCTATGTTGAGGGTTATGCCTGCTCCCGATGCCGCTATGCCACTAGTTATGCCTTCTCCTGAAACCACTATTTCCCCTGAGATCATTGCCAGTACGCTTTTTTGTCTCTTGTAAGTCTTCCCACACAACAATTGTCATTAATGTTTTAGGGTCACCTCTCGTAACACTATTCCATCAATAAGATTCTTCCCTTAGCCTTTTCCATGTAAAGTTTACACATGGAAACCCTTCAACCTAGAGTTTCTTCTTGTAAGACTTGGCATTAGAGGAAATTTGAGGTCTAAAATGGGCCTCCTAAGGAAAATAATAAAATAATAGTTATTAATTTTGGAGGAAGAATGAAAAAAACTACTTTTTTTGTTCGTATTTTTGACATATCTCCCTGTGTTTTTACTCAAATTCTGAGAGGGAGAGCTTGTTGGATGGGGAATTAAATTACGCATCCAACGAGCTCTCCCGCTCGGAATTTGAGTAAAAAAACAGGGAGATATGTCGAAAACACGAACAAAAAAGTAGTTTTCTTTTATGACAAATATGTCAATTCAACCATTATGGTTGACTCATTTTATTGAAATTCTATTGGTTCCTGAATTCCAACTCACAAAATTTATTGTTGGCACGTTTTCATATAAGGCCCATTTTAGACCCCAAATTTCCTCTAATGGTGCATTGCCTCCTTCTTCCAATAATTGTCTTTGCTTTCCTGTTGTATAACTAAGGCCTAACTCGCCTCCTTCCCTTGGTCTCTAACACGTATCACTTGCCATGATTAGATGCTTGGATCCCTTCTTGGATGCCTTTGTCTCAAGGGATCCCAACTAATATATATGAGATGTATTCCTCATAAGTGGATGCCCAAAACAAAGGGACGCATTGTTTGTGAAGCCACAAGAAATATGGGTTCTCTCTCGATGGTTGAAATGGAGGCTTACATTAATATTATCGGCCTGATTTCTAGCACTTGGGCACTTCTCTTGACATCCCTCTTATGCATACCTACAATAGGTGCTCCACTCTACCAATTTCTTTTTCAATTCTTTAACATGTGCATGAGTTCTTTTTCCATGAGCATGAGTGTCATGTCAATGGCATCCACATGTTCCCAACATGGTACATAACCATTTTTCCTCTCATCGGGGTTTCCTGCCACTACGTCGTGGGAAAATGGACCCAATGGAATATCTTCAACTTTGCCACTTATCGAATCCTTTTGTTGACTATCGAAACCCCTTGTTAAAAGCTCCATTCTCACACATGATTCATCATTTCCAATACTTTCCTTCTGTGCTCCTAGAAATTCCCAAATGCACCGATCCATCTCTTGGTCATGTCAGGCATGTCGGTTTCCCATGCACCCAAGCTCTTCGATGGGTGTGTGAGTGTGGGTAGGTTTCTTTCCCACTGTAGAAACATTACACCTTAAATCTATAGTAATAATTAATGTTAGTTTTTCTTCTCATCAACCCTCTCATTTTCTAGTTATTAAATATCACTCACTCTCCATGGAGAAGTTCATATTGTATGTAGTTCATGTTGTCCTCTCCATTTCTAGGAGTTACTAGATTGAGAAATTAACTAGAATTAGATTTGTGAAGAGGAAATTATAGGCATTAGATTGTACAATGATTATTGTAGGTGAGCATAGAGGATAGGAAAGTTAGAAATCGTTTACCCAATGTACAGTTTTTACTCTTTATATTCTTGAGAAACCATGTATTGTATTTATAGGTCATTCTTTTAAGGCATATAGTACGTTGGACTCTTTGTACACACACCAAAGATCATTGGAAGGGAAGGGTGATCTAAGGGATTATCGAGCAAATAAAGGGAAGGATTTCCTTGTGTTGTGTGGGGTGGTGGAAGAGAGTTCCATGTATATGATGGTTGAATGAGATGTTTTTAGTGCTATGTGGTGAGCAGATAGGATAAGTAGGAGAGAAAATGGTTTGGGACAAAAGAGAGTGAAGCTTGTAGGTGTTTCCTTCATGGTGTTGGCCTTGTGGAAAAACTTGGGGGTGGTATTTATGATGATACCTACAATTGGGTGGAAAATCACTTTTACATGACTAGTGTCTAGGATAAGTTTCTATTTATGTATATGAATATGCAAAATTTATGTTTTCTTTCTATTATGAAAATCATTTTATTACACATGTTGTGTGTGTGAATCTAGTTATGTTCTATTGCATTTTAATTCCCGCACCTGCACATGCATTCCTTAATTTATGTCACTCGTGGGAGTCTCAAATAGTTGTGATTTCAAATGCAATGGCCTTTGTAGGACATAATATTAAGCTAGTATTCGTAGCTATCTATTCTATGGCTAGTGTGGTGGATGGGGATGTTACAATTGTATACAAAACAATGTGATTTGTAAGGAGGCTATGAACTACCATGACAGAGTCATCCAAAAATTTAAAAAAATTATAGATATAGAGCCCCAATCCAACCAAAAACAAAGAGTTGTGATGGTTATTTCTAAAATGAGCACTGACTGCAACCTTTACATAGTCTTGCACAAAACCTCATGAGAAAAATCAAAGGATTCTTGAATTGAAGACACAAATGCAACAAATTTAGGATGAACGCAAATTTCCCACAAGGCCAACACATTTTATTTCTTTTCACATTGGATTTAAAGGTTGTGATTCAAAAGGGCGTCATTTGTGATGCAAAAAAAAGCAATAGAGCTCAAAGAGATCTACAATTTTTTTTTAAGAAAATTAAAAAATTGAAGTTCAATGCAAAAACGAGGCTCACTCATAACACATCATGACATGATAAACATGATCTAATACCAGGTAGAAATATTGGATCAACCCATATCTAAATGAGCCTCAACATATATAAGAAAATAATAATCGAACTGTGTTTTGTTGTCTTGTTTTTATTGTAAGAGGAATATCGATTTATTCATAACAAACCTAGAAAGTCCTAGCTTGGAAGTTGATGATATGCCAATCGAGCAACAAGGTGTACCATGATAGTAAATAAGTATACCACCTTGTTGAATAATTTAGCCTACATAACCTTAACGAACTAACTATGCACACACATAAAAAAACTGAAATAAGGAATATACACTAATACAATTTAGTCCCTTCCTTTTGTAGATAAAAAATACACAAGATCCCATTTCCCTTGTATTTTGAATTGATCTTCTCTTACTCTTCTCAATTATATAATTGAATCTCATTCAATATAAACCTTAATTGTGACTTAGTAATAAATAATGTGAATATTCTATTATAAGTCTATGAATTCACCATTCAAATGCATGTTGAGGAAAGTAGTTAAGTATAATGCTTTTATTTCTAAATGCTCTTTTTTCTAAATATAATAGTTAATATAATTCTTAAAATAATTGTAATACTCCAATTTTTACTTGGAATGTATTTAACCAAAATTACGAAAATGATATAATTATGCCAGTATGGATTCCTGATGTGGTGCTCAAGGCCAAGGCTCGACTAGTGAATGGATAGGCATGTATGATGTATATATTTTTATTTGGACCATATGATTGGCTTGTCATGCCAATTCGGAATGTATGTAAATATTATGTTGGAAATTAATAAAATGGTCCAAGATGGATATGTAAAGAGCACTAGAGGTGTAATGATTCCACCAGAGGGGAGGAGGAAGAGCGGCCTATGGGGAAACTAAATCACATGCTGTCAAGTTTAGACCTTAAAAATCATCCAAAATCTACCATGTGCTTTAAATTATCTAATTAAATCCTTTTTAACTATTAAACCCAATCATTGAATGTATGTGGGAGGTTGGTGGGAAAAGTCACTTCATGTAGTTATTGAAGCATGGGGATTGTGATAGTTATGTCAGCTGTTAGTAATCATTTTTATCTATGGTCAAAAGCTATGCAAGTTGTATTTTAACCATCATATAATATCCCTTAGAGTCAACACCCTTGTCATCATTCCCTCATGCATGTTCCTATAATACATCATTTTTTCCTAGTGTTGTTCATGACCATTACCAGACTGTGTTGAACCCAAAAATTCAAATTTAGATACAAATATGAATTTTGGAAACTGAATATTGATGGTTATAAGTGAGTAGATAGGTTGGGAAAGCTAAGAACCCTTACCCATGGATTTATACCACTTTTGAATGCTTGAGAAGCCATAGTTAACACTACATGAGGTTCTCTAACAACATACAACATAATGGGATCTTACTGCACACATTGGTTGTAACATCCCCCTCACCCAATGCGACCATCAGGAGGGGACATTATGCCAATTCATGACTCCAACTTTTGTCCCAAATCAAAATCATGAATTCATAACAAATGAAATATGTTTGCATAAAAGAAATAAACATACAAAGAGGAAAATAAATTGATCCACACACAATGAACATGCATATACAAGCATAAACATCACAGGAATCAATTAAACATTCCATAACAAAATAAAAGAGGATATTTATCTTAAAAAAATAATGATCCAAGTAACTGGATGTGTAAGATAAATTTTCTACCCAACCATACGCACGATGTCTGGCATGTACTCTTTCTGTTGAGAGGCCACCCCTAAGCTAGGCTATGAGGCCACTAGGGAAAAGGAAACACCTACAAGATTCTCTCTCTCATACCATAACACAATCTGCTCTCTATTCTTATCCAAATTCCCATATAGAGCTCTAAAAGGGTCTCACTTAGCTCTCATAGCATTGGCTTCCACAATACCAACCCCACAGAACACCCTTTTTGGCTCAAGAATCCCCTTCACTGATCCACGGTTCTCTTGAGTGATCCATCTCGCCGAGTGCTTCCTGTGTGTGCATAGAAGAAGACCAGCATGCTAATGTTGTTGGAGAACCACCTGCAACCTTAATCCATGGATTCTTAACAATCTACAAGTAGTAGAAAAAAATGGGAAAGGGTCCCTAACTCACCTAGCCTCTCAGCTCACCTGCATCCATCCATTTTCCCTTCCAAATTTGCAGTTATGTCCCTAAATTCGAATTTCCTTGGTTATACAAGTTATGAACAACAATACAAAGCTCTGAGTACTATTGATCTGCGTGAGAGTTTGTGAGAATGAGGGTTGACTCTAAGAGGTATGAGAAAATAGTGAAAATACAACTGACATAACTTCTGATAGTATAAAAAAGGACTCTTGATTGTTGTAGACTTAATTTTAACTTGTGAAAATACTATCCAAAAGTGCAGTCAGACCCATGCTTCAATAACTACATGAAGTGACTTTTCCCACCAAATTCACACATGCATTCAATGATTGGAAAATAGTAAAAAAATGAGATATTTGTTTTATTCAAGGCACATGACAGAATTTTGGATGGGTTCTAAAGTTGATACTTGGTAGCAAGGATTTGGTATCTCATGGGCCCCCTTTCGTCTTCCCCTCTGATGCAATCATATCCCCTTTGGTGCTCTTTACACAGCCATTCTTGGACCATTTTATATTTATGCCCATAATATTTACATACATTTGAATTGGCATGATAAGCCAAACACAAGGTCCAAATAAAATAATTACATCATACATGCCTAGCCATTCACTAGTTGGTCCTTGGCCTTGAGCTCCACACTAGGAATCCATACTAGCATAATTACATTATTTACATAATTTTCATTAAATACATTACAAGACAAAACTAGGGGTATTACATTGGTAAGCATTGTAAGGGTTGGATTCCCTAAGGTAACTATGGATTGGTGAAGGGGAATGCCTTCCTTGGTTATGTGGCGAATTTGGAATGAGTGTCATGGTTGTGATGGTTGAGTGAGATCTATGTCTAAGTTTTAGTTAAGTAGTGTGAGTAGAAGGGGTTGTGGTCTGAGAGAGAAAATCATGTAGGTGTTTCCTTCGCTTTGGTGGCCTCACATTCTAGCTTAGGGGTGGCCTTTGAGAGAAGAAAGAGTATATGTTGGACATAGTGCCTATTGTTGGGTGGAAAATCACTCTTACACAACCAGTTGTTGGGATCTCTTTTGTTAAAGATAAGTATTTCTTTTGTTTATGATGTATGATGATATTTATTTATATTCCTGTAACGATTAAGCTTGCATATGCATGCTAGATGTGTGTGTATATCTTGATTTTCGTTGTGTATTTTGATGCTTCATGCGCACACATATTTTTATTGTTAAGAAATTTGTAATCATGGTTATTGGGAGAAATTTGGACAGCCTGAATCAGTTCATGTCCCCTCCTATTAGTGGGAATGAGGAATCGGGACATGACAAAAGATGGTATCAAAGATTTTGGTTGAAATACTAAAGTTGTATGGGACAAAAATGCACAGTTACAAACAAAATTGGAGTTGCAGAAAAAAATATTCCATGAGAAACTCATGGTTCAATCATTGGATGGCATTGTAGCCAATCCGTAGGTTAGATGTTTGGTTTACCAGTAGGAGAGGTAGATTGGTTGAGGCAAATTCGTGGAATTGCAGATATGCAATGGAAATAATTCTATGGAAGTTGATTCCTATTAAGATAGATAATGGGTCATACATAACTTGGAATTAATCACATTAATTCCAAATTAGAATTTCATTTAATTTCAAAATTCTAGAAATATTGTAAATTCAAAGTGGACCCACTCATGCCACATGAACGGGTGACATCGAGAAGCCATGTGGGAAGAATGAATGATGTGGATCAACCACATCAGACCCACGCACAAGTTAACTGCATATAGTGGAGTGTGGAGGTGGGAATAGATCTGTCTCTTAGATCTTATGGAAGATCATCGGTTGTGGCCCGCATAGCGCAGCGAAAACATGCACGATTATTAAAAGGTGGGTTGATAGAGATATGATTGTTGGATAAAAGATAAGATCAACAGTCGTAACTCAAATTTGCAGGTAAAGCACACACTAGATAAAATGGGGTGAGCATGTGTTAGGACCAAAACCGCTCTGGACACGTGTCGTTTTTTAATTGATAGCGCGTCCTCAAGCAAATTTTCAAAATCACTTTCCTAAGGATGAGTTCCTTCTTGTAGTAAATGGGAAACCACGTTCCCACCTGAGGTAAATTGTTATTATGCCTCGGTAGTTGTTTTTGGGTGGCATGGACACCATGGGGTGACATGTCGTACATGTATGACACATCAGTAGGTATTTGTTAGGACACGTTGACACCCATGCCACATGAGGGAGGATGCAAGGGGGAAATCCCCCTTGACCCCATTTCTTTTTGTTTAAATTCAACAAGCAGTTGTTCACCAATATAAGCCTAAAGGGATACTCTCTCTATTGGGACCATCCATCCGGCATGGCCATTGGAGCAACATAAAAATGGGAAGACATTGGAATGATGGTGGATGTTGTAGAATTTCAAAAAAACAAAATTCCAAGTTTGGAGGAAGTAGGAAAAACACATAAGTAAATTTCAGAAATTTATAAAAGATTACTAGAGCATCGTATGAGTAAAATGAACATTGGTAAGTAATCCTCATTATATGTAGTATCTAAGTCAATAGTTTTTTTTTTTGGTTCTCCATAGGTGCTATTCTGCAGGTGTTTGAAGTTGGCCTCTAGGGTTAAATGCATCTAGACGAAAAGTGTTGATAGCCATACTTTGACAAAAATTGTCAAAATGGGTATTTTCTAGAATATATAAAAAAAAAAAACTATTTTTTATTTTATGATGATGCAATAAACATAAAAATTGTGTTTACATGAACAATTTTGCATATTCATAATTACAGTTAAAAATTCATCATTCGGTACAGTTCAACTTGGAAACCTTTGGTTTTGATTAGGCAAAGAGAATCATCATCATGGATTATGCATAGGATCCTTATGAGGTGGAGACATATGCAATGGGAGAGAATATACAAATTGAAATACCCAGATTAAATTATTAATAAAAATTTTGCATTTTTCATAGGGAAAAATAAAAAGAAAAAAATAATAATCAATATGATATAGAAATAAGTAGTTATAAATTTTCTTTTACTTAATTTAATTTGTAAGAAAAACAAAACTACAAGAACCAAAAGGCTTTGATATTGAAATTGTATCCAGTCAAAGCGTACGATCAAGTAAATTGGGACTTTCTCTAGTTGGTTCTCCTCTAGGTTGGTCTTACTCTTGAAGCAATAAATTGGGTAATGGCTTGTGTGGTATCAACCAATTATGCAGTTTTGGTAAATGGATCTCCTACAACCTTGTTTTAATCCTCGAGGGGTCTCAGGAAGGGATGCCCTCTTTCCCCTTTAATTTTTCTCTTGATTATCAAAGGAATCAACATGTTGATTAAGAAGGAGGTTTTAGAAGGTCGTTTGTTGGGAATCAAAGTTTCTTCTCATATTAGAATTACACACCTTTTTGTGGATGATGTGATGTTCTTTGGAGTGGGTTCCTTGCCAAAATGGAAGGATTTCAAAGAGGTATGGACTTGTTTAGCAGTGCTTCGAGGATGCAGATCAATGAGGTGAATCCAGTTCCTTGAAAATAATTTGGAGGTGGATATTTTGGCACAAACTGAACAGATTCTTCGCTTTCAAATTGCTCCTCTCAACAATGGCATGAAATATATGGGTTTCTTTTTAAATCCAAACAACTATCTCATTGAATATTGGTTTTGGATTTTGAAAAAGGATTTAAAAGAGGATTGGTCACTATAGTTCGAAGTTGACGTCTCTTGAAGGAAGACTAACTCTAGTTTAGTCAATCCTTGAAAACATTATGGTTTAATGGTTTTTATTTACTAAAATTCCAAAATTTGTATTACATAAAATCAGAAACTTTGTTTTTAGTTTTCTTTTGTCTGGTAGAATGAGTAAGTAGGGTCCTCATTTGGCTAAGAGAGACTTATTAGCTAGGCCTAAGAAGGTTGGTGGTTGGGATATAAATCACTTGTTCTAGTTTTCTCATGCCCTGACATCAT
This sequence comes from Pseudotsuga menziesii, assembly GCA_001517045.1. NCBI lineage: Eukaryota > Viridiplantae > Streptophyta > Pinopsida > Pinales > Pinaceae > Pseudotsuga > Pseudotsuga menziesii. The sequence continues at coordinate 63,530 of LPNX010863776.1, read as the reverse complement.
AGAGTTTATGGAGGTGCATGTTCACTAACAGTCTCTGTAGTAGGGTGATAATGGGAAAATATTTCAAGAATTATTCAGTCCTAGATTGGACAATGTCTCCAGTAAAGAAAGTAAAGGTGTGTCAATTATTTGGAATTGCTTGGTTAGTTCCTTTGACATTGTGGGGGATTGGTTGGCGTGGGTTCCAAGGGATGACTAGAATATTCGAATTGGGGAAGACCCTTTCATAAGGGGCTCACTATGATTTGTCTCTCTTAGGAGTTGATTAATATTTTGCATGAAAATGGCTTCACATTTCGGCCCAGATTGTTGCTCCAAATCAGAATGTAAGATTTTCTCATGGGTGGAAGAAGGATATGGAATTAGGTCTGGAAGGAGCTCTTGCATATGAGTGGGGAAACTATCCCTTGGGTCTACATATGTGCGGTTTTCATCTCTTGGAGAAGGAGGACACATTGGCTTGGTCTTGGAATGTGAAATCTAGCATGGTGAAAACTAAATTAGCCTATGATGTCTTCTTCCATGAAGTTGGTGATGAGATTTGTTGGTGGTTTGTCCCATTATGGAAGTGGTGTTCCCCCATGAAATTTGATCTCTTTTTTTGGTTGGCTTTAAAAAACAAAATCATCACCTAGGACAATATCTTGAAATGAGGGGGTATAGGCCCTAACATTTGTGCTCTCTACAATTCAGATGTTGAATCTATGGATCATTGATTGGTTTAGTGTTCTTTTTTCAAAAAATCATGGATGGTTGTGAAGGAGGCTCTTCAGGTGCCTTTTCAGGTGGGATAATCAACCTCAGTTCTTGTCTTTATGTTTTAAAAACATGAACAGTTCCGTAGCTAAGTAGAAGGAAATTCCTTTGTTTGTGTGTTGGGAGGTGTGGAAACGTAGGAATAAAGTGATCTTTGAGGGATTATTGAAAAATGTTGTTTTAGTGGGTTCAAATGCAGTGGTGGCCTATAAGGAGATCAATATGAAAAGGGGGGCATCCGTCATTAGATTCACTAGAGCTCCAGTTTTCATTCAAGATTGGCATGTTGGATTTTTTGATGGAGTAGCACAATACAATGGTTCCAAATGTGGAGCAGGGTCCTTAATCGACATAAATAGGTGCATGCCCACATAAGTTGAAATTCAATTATGGAGTAGGAAGAAATAATCAGGGTGAGCTCATTGATTTATGGATGCTATTGTCTTATGTTAGATATCTAATTTTTTCATGTTTTCTGGCAGCTGGGGACTAAAAAATAATCATTGACTGGGCCAATATGAATGTTCATCTTTAGGTAACTATCCTTGATGGGTGGAAAGAAAAAATAAAAAGATTTTAAGTCAAAATTAGAGGGTTATCTTTCCAGCATGTATAAAGGGAGACCAACCAACCGACTAATACTTTATCCAAACAAGCTTTACATGTTCAAGAGGGATACATTTTTTTAGGAGTTTGACATATTTGATCTCATTTCTCAGGGTTGTATTCAGATTTACTCTCTATGAGGTCCTCCAGTTTTGTTGGATAGTTTTTTAGGGCTATAGTTTCTATGCCCATCAGTGTTGGAGAATTTTTTTTTGTGGGATTCATTAACACAATAGTTTTATTTCTATAGTGTTTTCTTCTAGCATATGTATACAACCACATCAGGATCATTTTTTTAGTTATATGTGTTAAATGTATAGCATCACGAGTCATTCTCCAAGCCAATCTTGTACAGTCTGGATTAGGCCTCATGTGTTGAGGTAGAGAGACTTAGTTGGACTCAGTGACTTGGAGTAGATTCTTAGGTTGGAACTAAGGATGACTAAGCCTTTAGTTATAAAGGTTATTCCTCATGAGTTGAAGTGAATGCTTTGATTTATCAAAGTGATTATGTTGCAAAGTCTTGTAGCACAAGGATCTAGACTTGTCTGTATATCAAGTCATGATTCTCATATGGACCTCCAGTTATAGTAGGTACATATGAGGTGGACCTCCAGTTATAGAGGTAATTGATTCTCATGTGAACCTCTAGTTATAGTAGGTATCCATGGGGTGGGCCTTCAATTATAGAGGTGAAACGCTTTGCATGTTCAAGCATAAATGTTATGTGATGTATTACTAACCATGGCCATTGATTGCTATTAAGTGTCCTTTAGAGATTAGTTACCTCTAGAGTGAATTACATTAACATATGACTATATGGTCTGAGAGTAATATAATATGATCATAGCATGTGACAATTCCTCTGAGTATAATATGATATGATAGATAATTAATGTTAACACATATAGACCACATAGTAAAGAGGTAAGCATAGAGAAAAAGAGAATTCAAATTTCCCATGTAATGACTAAGTGACCTTGAAAGTACAAGCTTCAGTTAAAGATACAATGTATGCTTCAGTTAATTAAAGAATTCACAATGCACTCCAAAGTAAATCAATCAACACGTTTCAATTAATAACAGTTAACCAAGTGTTAATAATAAAGGACTAGTTAACTAAAGTATTTATACTTTAGATAAACTAAAAGACGACACTTAAATTAATCAAAAGATGACACTTCAGTTAATAAAGTGTTTGCATGATGACACTTGAGTTAAAGCACAATGACACTTATGTTAGTCTGTTAACTAAATGATTATACATCCGGTTAAATGTTGAGTTCACTCCAAAATCAATTAAGCATCAATTAATGTTAAAGATGAAAGACATATCGCATATTTGTGGTGATCACAATCTATCATTTATATTGATGGCGTTATGAATGTTGACTCGTTACCTCCCTGAATCTTTTATTTATATAATCCATGTACAATTGGCATTTCGCACTAATGTGGAATGGTCTATTAAGTCGCTCAGTTGACTTATATGCTATGTTAAGAGGTTTTTTCTTTAACAATTATGTCTAAATCCTAAAAGTTTTGATATTGATACATATACTTTTTATTAATAAAATTATAGTTCTTTTATTTTGGGAAAAAACATATACAAAGTTTTATACCCACTAAAATTTGAATATAATAATAACCCAAAAATATCTAGTACTCATCCAATCATTGAATTACAAAATATAAAATAATTCCACTAAAAAAATTCAAAATAATTTATCTAAATCATTTTGTCCCTTTCAAATATTATATATCTTAAATAAATTAATTAATTAATTATAAAAAAAACACACTTACTTGTCAGGATGGTCCACATAAAGCCGATTAATGTATTTAGGATTGGGGTCGGGAACATAAAACTCCGCGGCGGTCCGACTAGGAACACCTATCTCCCACATGGTGGGACCATCTCTTGGTGCTCCATATGTAAGCGCACCCAAGTCAATGGTGCTACCTGCATGATACATTTCATCAATCCATTTTAAGAACACCAATTATAACTCAAATTTTAAAGTGTTATAAATGACTCATAAGAATAATTTTCATCAATCCATTTTTTTTTACATTAACTTTACACATCTTCTCCATACTGGGTAGTAAGCATATTGCTACTTTGTTCGTCTAATCTTACACATCTCACCCATATTAGATTGTAAGCATCTCGCTATTCTCAATGCAATAAAAGAAAAAAAAATTAAAACAAGTATTTTTTATCATCATAATTAAATAATAAAATAGTTAATAAATAATACTTTCTCACTAAATAAAAATACTTTAGATTTATAATTTTTTTAAATACATATAAAAAATGAAAAAAAAATAAAAAGCTTTTAAATAACTTTTATGATTGAGAATTTTTCAACAACATTGAGACACTCTATCTTGAAATTTTAATAATAATAATAATAATCTATTCTTAAGGTCACAACCAAGCGAGACACCAATTTGGTGTATGAGAGATCCCCTCTACCTACGGATGTAATTGTTAAAGTTTATAAAGGTGTATATACCATACCCCATCTTGATTTGAACCTTTAACTTCCTAGATGGAAACACATTTTCCTAACCATTAGGCTCACTCAAACTATACAAAGCTATAATAATGCAAAACTTCATAAATATAAAATTGTGAATTTTTATAAAGCTTCTTTACCAATAAGTTTTCTAATCCTATTTCATAGTAAACAACAAATTCAGATACCAACCATACTATTTCGTAGTAAACAAAAAAATTCCAAATATTAACCTGCTTTCATAATAAACCAAAAAAAAGTCCAAATATTTACCTATTTCATAATGAACAACAAATCCAAATATTATATTATATCTTTAAACTTAAATGATTTTTTTAAGTTATAATGCTTTTTTCTAAACTAAAATGTGTAAGATAATTATATTAAAAAGGTTGGAAAATACAATTGAGACTACAAACCGTTCCATCTTACAAAATGCTTTGGTCTTAATTAAGCTATTCCACAAAATTATTTTTTTGTTTGGTGAGCTGTAACCACTATGACATATCTAAAAAACTTGCACAAACTGTCCACAAGATTATACTAAAAAAGAACATAAAGCAAAGAATTAAGGAGGGCTATGGGCTATGGCTTTTTCATTCTTTGCGATGCTGTAATGGATCATTCTCCGTATGAGAATGTAAGGTTGTGGAGTCATGGATCTTAAATGTAACAAAAGTTGTCAATAGTATAAATGAAGGAATTTTGCTCCTCCTAAATTTTCTATGTATTTGTATTTTGTTTGATGCCTAAGAGATAAATCCTATTTCAAATATGTATGTTATGGTTAATAGATTTTTGTTGTGATAATGAACATTGGTGTGGTATGAAGAACGTCAACCCTCACAATTATCCTTGTAGTTAAAACTCCTTATCACACACAGGTCTTGGTTGTGCTTCGGGTGAGACCTTCTCCTTTGGGGGATTGAAAATGCCAGCACACTAAACTACAACGATTCCCTTTGTTGGCACCTGCACAATAACCTAGTCTCTAATTTTGTGCCAACATGAATAAAAAACCACAACAGAGGAGCAGATTGAACAAACACTAAGGGAAAAGTAATGAGAAGGATCTCCCCTACGAGGGATTAAATGCAACTTGTGTCAATACTTGTTTGTCTCATTAAAATTATACAAGGTGGTTATTATGCCCACCAAACTTCATACATGCTCCATCAATTTGATTTAAGTGATAACTTACAAATCTTAGGGTAGCCATCGACATTAAGAATGACCCCAATTCTTGATAAAAGAATCACGCTCTAGGATAATAGCATGGTTAGTTAGCCTATCCACAATTGGTGTAACGCCCCATATTTTGACATTTGGTATTTAAAATCTAATGCGAATTAACTCAACATTTTAATTGTTTATTATCTATTTGACTCAGTTACATTCATTAAGACTATTATTATATAAACATATGGACTCCCTAGATATGTGGATAGTAAATGGAATTTATCATTTTGTTTGATCAATATTGATAAATATGTTATGTCATTTGAACATGCAATTGAATATGGAATATTGATATGTGAATGTTAGCTGATGTGTACTTTGAGATTGAACACGCACACCGATATGTTTCAAAGGTACTTACATGATTATATTAAATGTTGTTTTAGTGACATGGATTAACACTTGAAAGAGTTGAGTATGTTAATACATGAGATTTATGTGAGTGGTGAACTAACCCACATGTTGATTGGCTACGAGATAGACGGATTCTTATAGTGCCAAGGGGCACAAGATATCTTGGACATCAAGATGATAATGAGGTTATATCAATTTTCAAGTTATATAATTGTGAATTCCAATATTTCTATGACTTGTGGGTGAGTCTGAGTTTTGATAGGAACTACAACTTTCCCAAAGTGGTTCTTCAATGACGAGACCCCTCAGATTATTAAGGGGAGGTGGAGGTATTTCCCACCGTGTATCCCTGAAACCTAGAGTCGTGGGAGGGTTGTGCTGAGCACGCTCCCCTAGATGTGTGATGACAGCAAGTGGGTGATGTAGGGTGTTGACCCTAGTACTATCAGGGGGGATGGAGACATTTCCCACCATTTATCCCTCGAAACCTGGAGTCATGGGAGGACTGTGCTGAGCGCACTCCCCTAGACGTGTGATGACGACTAGTGGGTGCATGTTGGGGAAGATTGGTCAATTTTTAGGACTCGACACGTCCTCTTACGAGTGCTATGTGTGGTTAGGTTGGTGTAGTTGACGCCACAATATATCCTAGTAGAGGACGGGATGGTGAGGTCAGGATATGGAAGTAGTGGTGATTAGGTTGTTTAAGTATTGATGGGGATGGATGGGACCAATGATGGATAGGATGGTGTTCTTCATTGATAAAAACCATTATGATTATATGCTCGATGATTCATTATGTTTATGTATTTCAGTTTTATTACTTTTGTATGAATGATTATGAATTAGAAATGATGCATTGATTAGGTTGGTCTTTTGTATGTTGTTTGCAAGGGTATAATATTGATGCATGAAGGAATTAAAAGTGATTATTAGTACTCATGCTTAAGATATGTGCATTGGCCATGTCTATGTCAATTCGTGAGTATATTACTATGGTTGGTTCATTGATGGATAAGTTAGCATGGTTATACTAATTTTTGATAACTTGGTTCATGAATTATTGTAGTATTACTTATGTATTGAAAGTATAATTAAGTGTTCATATATATACAAGTTTGTTCGAGGGCTCTGTGGTTAGAAAACAGTTCGGGGAAATTAATGTGAGGAAAAGCGAAGGACAACAAAATCAAAGGTTTATGATCTCGAAGGTCTAAAGTTTTTAAGTTTTTAAAGTTTTTAAGGTTAAAAGCTATCTGCTCATAATGGTGATCGACAAGATCGATTATGACTCAACAACGCCGGAAGGACATAGACACATGTTCTCACAAGTGGCAGATTGAAATGATGTTGCACAGACTGTTCACACGGCGGAGGAACCCAAGCACTATTTTTTCAACAAGGAAGAAGACGTTGTGACTTCACCAAAAAATTATAAAAACAGGAAAAGAGCCGGAGCTAAAGCGAAGAAACACGCAGCGACATTGATAGTAGGGAAAGATATATTGCTTACAGAAGTACATGATTACTTGTCGCTAGCTCTGGTAGGAAGATTCTACGGCAAAACAGTAGGTGAAGACACCCTTCGAAGGTGGATGGAAGAAAAATGGATTCCTCTTCTGTGACAGGTTCCAATAATTCATATTTTGTCGAGAGGATGGATTTTTTTCTGGGTCAAGACATAGGCGAAGAAGAGACTGTTACTTGAAAATAACTAGCAATGGGGGCCTTCAGGATTAATTCTAAAGAACTGGAGAGTGTATTTTGATGCTAACAGGGAGTCGCAGAACACGCAGAAAATATGGGCGATTCTACGAGGGTTGCCTATGATGTTTTGGAAAAAACATATAATGGAGGAAATAGGAGACAAAATTGGAAAATTTGTGGCCTTGGACGAAGGATGGGAATAGAAGTTTAACAGAAGGTGTGCCAAAATTCTCATTGAAGTAGATCTACGAGAGGGACTGTATGAAGAAATCCATATGGATCTTCACAGGAGAATGTGGCATCAGAGGCTGGAGTATTGGAAAATTCCTTTCTAGTGCTTCTCATGCAAAAAGGTTGGTCACTTAGCGAAGGATTTCCCTAATCCAGAGCAAAGGACACAACAAGTCAGAAACCAGAAGAAGGGAAGACTGAATAGATCATAGAAAGCAGCGAGAACCTATCAAAGGATAAGGAGCAGAAGTCAAAACTGACAGAAAAAAGCTTCTCTGCGCCCCCAGGTAAGATGGAACTCAGTCCTAAAAACCTTCCTTTTGTCGATACTGAGAATTTAGGAAGACAAGAACAACCTTCTCCACGGACAATTGTCTCGTAGGCTGATAGTAAGGTGGTGACTCCTGTGAGAACCACGACAAGCCTAGAGTAGACATAAATAATTATCGTGCATGCGGAAATCAAGGAGATAACATCGGTTAAAGGGTGTAAAGAAATTTGTAGTAATGAGGGAAGAGATGGAAAAAAAGTGGCATCCCCTAAAGAGCCTCCTTCGTGGGTTAAACATAAGATTTACAACACACAGTCAAAGGTGGCGGTTGATAAATACCAAGTGTCGACTAGAGGATTATCATCTGATAAGGTACCCAAGGTCACATTAGGCAGGAGATCTCATATTTCAATTGCCAAGTCACAAGCTGAGGTGGAGGTGAAGAATGGAAAACAGGCAACAATTGGAAGGGCCCTTAGAGCAAGGTAGGCCTAGAACAGGGTATCCTGATGCTAGTCTTATCATTCAATGCAAGGGGGTTGGTGAGCTCCCCAAAACTAAAGTCTCTCAGAAGAATGATCGACATTCAAAAACCAGCGATCATTTTCATTCAAGAAAAAATGATGGAGGGAGAAAAAGATAAGGAAGTTTTGGAGCCATGGTTAAAGGGTTGGATTTTTGTCCACATCAGCTCTGAAGGACATTCTGGAGGTCTGTTAACCTCTTGGAAGTAGGAGTATGAGGAAATGTTGGTGGAAAAGCATAGTACAGTGCTAAAAACAGTGTTGAAGGAGAAAGCTACAGGAATGGATTTTGCATTGTACAATGTATATGGTCCATACCAAGATTGAAAAGGGTTTTGGGAATCCTTCTTTTCCTTAGGAATGTTGGAGACAAGGAACGCAATACTCGGAGGAGACCTAAATCTAACCCTGTCAGAGAAGGAGAACTGGGGAACTCTAGCACGTCAAGATGGTCTGAGTTCATTCTTTGCTCGACTCTTTGAATGCAAGGAGCTGGTGGACATTCAACCACTAAAGCTAACCCCTACTTGGAGGAACAACAAAAGTGGGGACCAGGAAATTTCTAAGAGGTTAGATAGATTTTTGCTTTCATAAATTTTCTCTATGAGTCTTTAATAGTTAAATCATGGGTCGAAGTAGGAGGTCTATCGGACCATCTCCCAGTTCTCCTTCAAATCCAAAACCCAGAAATCAAACCAGCAGCTCCGTTCAAATTTAACCCTTCTTGGTTGATGGAGGAAGACTATCGTAAGTTGATAGGAAATTCATGGAGACCTTTGGAGGAAACCCTAATGTCTCATACATGAAACAACTTGCAGAAAACCTTCAGGAAGTTAAGAGGGTGACAAAACCCTGGGCTATGGTTTACTCGACGAATCAAGAGAAACAACTAAAGGAAGTGGAAATCTCCTTAAAAGAGATTTACGAGTGAAATAACATTGGTGTATTTTCAGATATAGAGCTAAAGGAGGCAAAGGAAAAAGAACTAAAAAGAGAATAATTGTTAGCTAGGAAGGAGGAACTACAAAGGCTAAAGTGCAGAGCAATTTGGATAAAAGAAGGCAACAATAATACAAAGTTCTTCCACAATTTCACCAACCAGAGAAGGAATCAGAACACAATTGCATCCATAATGGACACGAATGGTGAAATGGTGAGCTCTTTTAATAAAAAATCAGAGGTCGGGAAGAGCTTCTTCAAAACCTTATTCAAGGAACCAGAAGGATGCAATATCCAAGAAATCCTGAAGGTCATCAATTTATTTCCAAGATTGATTGATGAAGAAATGAAAAACTCCCTCAGGGAACAGGTTACAGAAGAAGAACTGGAGAAAATTGTATACTCTATCTAGAAAGGAAAAAGCCCAGGTCTGGATGGGATCACCATAGAATTTTTTCAAGGGTTCTATGACCTAGTTAATGGGGACCTTCTGAAGGCGGTGCAAGAATCTCAAAGGGTAGGGAAGGTTCTAGGAGCCCTGAACTCCACTTTCTTGGCACTCATCCCTAAGAAGCAAATTCCTTCCTCAATGATGAATCTAGGCCAATATCCTACTGCAATGTGGTATATAAAATAATAGCAAAGGTTATAGCCCAAAGGCTGAAGCCAATTCTAAGCGAGGTCATAACAAAACAACAGTTTGGATTCCTGTTCAATCTTCAAATTCACGATGCGGTATCCCTTGCTCAGGAAGCAATGCATACCATTAAACAGTAAAAAAGCTCAACCTTTTCCTTAAAACTGGATCTCTCCAAAGCATATGATAGGGTGAACTGGACCTTTTTAAGACTGGTAATGATTCAGATAGGGTTGGATCTAGAGACAATCAACTGGATTATGGGATGCATTCAATTATCCTCCTTTGCAGTACTCATCAATGGCTCACCCTCAAACGTTTTTAGGGCGTCAAGAGGCATTAGACAAGGGTTCCCCCTTTCTCCCTTTCTTTTCCTTTTGATCGCTGATGCCTTGAGCAGAATTATCGAACAGGAAAAAAGAGAGGGCTCCTTTAAAGGTATAAAGGTAACTCACTCAGAAGAATTATCTCATATCTTGTTTGTGGATGATGTGGTGATGATGGGAGAGGGTTCATGGGAAAACCTCAAGGAAGCAGAGAAGATGCTGGACCTAGACAAGAAAGCTACATGAATGCACATCAACGTGGAAAAGTCAATTCTATCTAAAAATGGTCTCCAAGAGGAGGTAAGAAGCAGGATTACAGCTGAACTTCCGTACATTGTAAAGCCTATGGAAGAAGGGTTCAAATATATAGGGTTTGTACTCAAACCTAATGCCTACTCCTTTAAAGACTGGATGTGGTTGTATAAAAAAATTGAAGGGAGAATTGGATGTTGGACATATAAGTTCTTATCTAGGGGAGGTAGGCTGGTTATTTTGAAGGAAATCCTCCAAAGCATCCCGGTCTATTGGGCCACAATTGCATATATTCCAAAAGGCATCCTACAGAAATTAAGAAAAAATTTATTTTCCTTCTTATGGTCTGCTAATAGACATTTAGAAGGAGTCCCCCTAGAAAAATGGAAAATGTTAGCTTGCCCAAAAGATTTAGGGGGGTGGGGCATCAAGAACCCTTTTTTATTTTTTCAATCCCTAACAGCCAAAACATTGTGGCATCTGATCAAGAATCCCGAGACTCTATGGGGGAGAGTCCTAACTTCCAAGTATTGCCCAAATGGATCCATTATTGAATGGATAAGGAAACGGGACAAATCCTTCAAAAATGGGTCAATAGGTTGGAAGGCACTGGTATTAGCCTTCCCACATGTTGGGAATTGGTTGGAATTGATGGTAGGTAATGGGAGAGAAGTAAGGATAGGATAAGATCCCTGGTCAGGAGCAGGGGAGAGATTTAAACTCTCAGAAGGCCTAATATGAAAACTAAGAAGCTTAGGGATATCCACTCTAAACCAAGGATTCCTAATGTCTTCACAAAGGGAAACTATTTGGAAAACCTCAGAGGCTTTAGGCTTAGAGGAGGGTCTTAAGGAGGAATGGGAGGAATATGTTTCACTACTCAAGTCAAGTTTTTTTCATTTAGAAGAGGAGAAAGAAGATAAATTGGTGTGGACCAAAAACCCAGTGAATGGGGAATTCTCGGCCAAACTAGGCTACAAGACATGGGTTTGAAATCAACATCATGGAGAGAAGATGGAATGGTGGAAGAATTTATGGAAGGAAGAAGGGCCCTTAAAGGCTAAACTAACTTTGTGGTTGACTCTTAGCAACAAGCTCTTAACATGGGACAATTTGCAGAAAAGGGGTAGGAAGGGCCCAAATCGATGTGCTCTTTTCTTTTCAGATGAGGAAAAAGTTGCTCATTTGTTTCATTTTTGTTCTTATGCAGAAGCTGTGTGGAAGACAACATGCTCGGAGCTGAAGTACCAAGGGAATCCGGGTACCTCTCTTGAACACAAAGCAAATGCATGGTGGAAAGATAGATCGGTAGGTCTATTTAGTGCTCTCCCCTCCCTTTTCACTCATGGAATTTGGTGGGAAAGAAACACTGCCATTTTCAATAACAAGTTGATCCCAATTGAAGTAACATCAGCTCTTGTGATTCAGTGGGCCAAAGAACACAGATCCCAAGAGGAAGAGCATAAAATCAGAGTACTGATCCCTCCAGAAATAAACAAAGCAATACCATGGGGATTTTTTGATGGTGCTAGTCAAGGGGATCCTCCTTTGGGAGGCTCGGGAGGAGTGCTCTACCTTTCAGCCAATCAAAAGATCCAAGCAAAATATGCTCCTGGACATTGCTCAAACAATAAGGTTGAACTAGCAGCTTTGCATATGATCCTGAAGGTAGCCATCAACAACAACATTTCTCAATTACAAGTTTTTTGGGATTCCAAGATGGTGGTTGACTGGGTGAACAGGAAAATTCAAATAAATGCTCCATATCTACAACAATTACCGAGTGCTATCAGAAGGCTGAGAGAATTCTTCACAAGATTCAAAATTTCTCACATCTACAGGGAACTGAATATGGAAGCAGATGGACTGTCCAAGCAAGCTTTGTTACTAGAGCTTGGTAATCTAGAGACAGAGGTAATCTCAGGAAATTAAAATCTTGTAATGTATAATTTGTTTTTGTGACTATGACAAGGTTCAAAACAAGCTCATAACTCAAGAGCCTCTTTTTTTGTTGTAAAGATCTGAAGGCAATGCCTAGAGATTGAAATTGTAAAGATGTTTTGGAGTCAAGAGGATTTTCGGTCCTTATATAATGAAAATTTGCTCTGGAACAGTTTATAGTCACTTTTTATTTAAAGTGACAGATATTTTCCAATTGGAAAATATATAAGTTTGTTCATTTTTTCATTATAGTTTAGATTTAAATAAACTAATTGAATTATTAAATGGTATACATAATTATATACATATAATATGACATATATCATAATATAATATAGTATATGGAAATATCTTATTTAAATTATGTATGAGAGGATAATGTAAATAAATAGATAGATAGGGTTGCATACATGTTAGAAAGGAGTTGTCATAGTCCATTTAAGATAGTAACATGAAAAATGAGACTTTGTGACCATGTTTACTAATATTTTATTTATTTAGATCAAATTGTTATTTCTTTTGAGAAAATAAACTTATTAAGTGTGAATATTATTATATTGAATTTTATTAATGGATAAGGAGGAGGATGAAAACTTTTGGGTTATAAATACGAGACTTGAGGTTGGAAAAAAGGGGATTTTTTTCTTGAAAATATTCATGTAAGAGTTTTGGAAGGGATTGGGGAATTTGAGATATTTTGGGGATGAGAAGTTTGGAAGACTTGGAAGAGTTTGAAAACTCTTGGAAAAATGGATACATAGCTTACTGGTGCATCAATGTTATGTTCTTTGGAGATCTCGGGCACGGAGGGACAAGAGGCCAGGTGGATGACTCTTGGGGCTAGGAAGTCAGCTAGACCCCTATTTGGTTGGGAGGTAACACTGTGGTTCCACTTTGGGTAATGAAGATAGGAGCAACTTAAGGAGAAGATGGAATCTTGCTTCAATTTGGATTTCTTCACCATTTTCTATTGAGATATTTCTCTTGTTATTTTATATTACTTATTAATTTGCTATAAATTTTCTTATATGTTATTCTATAAATTTGCTATATGTTGTTCCAAAATGTTTACTTGATGTTAGTATTGTTGTATTTACATTATCTCTTAATATTTCATGCCAATGAACCACAAATGGAATATAGTTATTTGATAATTAACTAAACACCCTTGATGGGTGTTACAATTGAGTTGATGTGTCTTGAGATATGCATGATATTTGCATCCCTAATTTGATAAGGAGATCCTTGATTCGATATTGAAGTTATCCCATATCCTGATTAAAAACCATTTTCATAGCTTAAATTATTACTAACAAGGAATCAACTAGATCAAGACCTTGGTGATCTTGAAAGAAACATTGTGTTCTATTCTCATGAGTAAGTCATACCTCTCTACGTGGTTATTTGTATCTTGTTCCATTCCCCAATTATAAGTGAGCTTTATATTTCCTTTGGGATGTAATAAAACCCTGTACTTGATGCTCTTGTTTTTAGTTATAATGTTAACGAGGAATTCAATAAAAGAAAAGAAAAGTTTACAATCATATATTAAAAAATTATATAAAAAGGAAAACATATTATTATATATATTATATATTTATTTTTATGAAATTATATAATTGTAAAATATATATATTTTTTAAATTTTAAATTTTTCTCATACTTATTTTAATTGTCTCGATAGACCAAAGTTTGGTCTCAGGGACGTTAACCATCATCATCATCATCATAAATTATAATTTTTAATAATAATAATAATAATCTATTTTTAAAATTAAACTTTATTTTATTTTTCAAAATTTAAACCAATAAATTTGTAGAAAAAAATAACTATTTTATACAAATAATAATAATATAATATTATTTAAAATATAAACTTTTTTATTATATTTATTTGCAAAACTAAAAAAGTTTTTTACTTATACATTTATTTAAATTAACTTAAAAAAGAAAAACAGTAAACCATTTAATTATAAATATAATAAAAAATAATTTATTATTCATTAAAAAATGATTTTAATTATGAATATAAAAAAAATAATATTTTTTATTCATTTAAAAAAAATGAACTTCTACCCAAAGTTTGAAAGTAAAAACCTGCCGATACGGTAATAATATCTTCATTTTTGTAGTCTCCAATTACGCCTGGCACCCACGCATAAAGGTTATAATGTCCACCACGAATGTTATTAATGGTAAAACTACCATTAACATCCGTTCTGGTCCAAAATTGGTAACCCTGGACATACCATTCCATAGATAAACATTTTAGTCATTTTATAATAATTTAGATTTATTTATTAAATTTTAATAAAAAAGCTTTTAAAAAATTGACATAAAACTTTTGGAATATCATTTTTCAAAAGAAATAAATATATTACCTTACTTTCTCTTTGCCAAGATCCATTTTCTCCTGGAAGAGCCAAGCCTACATATGCTGAATCAGCTGGTGTACCCTCTTCTTCCAAAACACTAGTCATATGGGGTTAAATAGATGAATTAATGTTTGAATTTATTTTTTTTGTTTGGTGGCAAGTTTATGAAAGAGCATAATTATTATCACATACTATGTGGTAGAGCATAGTTATTATCACTTAACTTTAAATTAAGTAAGATTAATAATTAAATTTATTAATTTCTCATTTTATGAGATTATATATATATTAAAAATAAAATAAATATCTAATTATATTAAGAAAAATGCATCACATCAAATAAAAGTGAAATGTATTTTTAACATAAGATCAAATATTTTAGATTGAGAAAATTTTAAGTATTTAAAATTAACCTAAATTAATTAATATCATTACAAATACTTACTTGTCCTTAATCAAGAGTACTCCGGACACAGTACCACGATTTTCAGATTTGGGAAAATTTGTTGATACTGGAAAATTATAAGGCCAGCTTTCCACTTCCATGATCATCTAAAAAAATAAAAAGAATAAAATATTTTAATATATGTTTTTTTAAGTATATTTATAAACTTTTTAAATAGTATTGAAAGTTAAATGATTAATAAATATAAAAAACACTCATTTTATTTTTATAAAATAAGTACCTGTTTCTTTGCATCTTCCCAAAGTATAGATGGTTTAGCTTCATCTCCATCCATAATTGAATTAACATAGATAAAAACTGGACCAAAAACCTTTTGCCAGGGTTCCCCATCTCGGAATTTAGGAACAAGATCTTCACCAGCATAGTGACCACTATGAAACATCTATCCAATATACAAAGAACTTGGTTAGATTCTTATGAAATATTCTATTGAACTCCAAAAGAAATATTAAGATTATTTATAATAAGGGTAATGCTACACAACATGATGAATGTTACATAAGTCAATATTTCACAATATTTCACGTCTAAAGAAAAATATTAATATTTTGACTTTATCTATAGTTTGAAATAAGATCTAAGCTGAAATATCTTGTAGATTGTAGCTAGCCAATGCTTTAAAATGAGAGAAAATAAGCTATTAACTTGTTAAACATAGAAATAAGGTGTCAATACAATGGGATGAACAAAAGTTGACAATAACTTCGTCTCAAGACTTTATTATTCAAACACCTCAAAAGCTTTTGCAAAGACCTCTAATCTAATTGAACATCATTTTTATTTTTCTTTGATTTGTGGCATGTGCAAAGTTGGTCAAGACTAATACGATATTAAACTTGATGGGTCGTATTAATCTATTTTGCTTCTATTAGGAAAAGTGTGACATGAGATAGTAGAAAGAAAGTTACCAATCAAACGTTAGAGTTATATATTTCCTTCATATTTTTAAAATATTTATTTTTTAGTCTTTTTAGGTTATAAATATTTGTGTTTTTTGTTTCTGTTTTAAGTTATGTGAAAATTAAATAAATGGCATAAATAAAGTAATATATTAAAGTTGAGAGTGATTTATTTTATTTTATTTTTTGCTTTTGCAAATATTAAACATAAAATTAAATAAAAATCAATTATCAAATCAAATGATATAAATAAGATCTCAAATATCATGTAAAGAAAATGTTTTTTTGAATACAACCCTTAAATAATCGATTAGGCTACTGAAAATTTGGTTCAATGTTTTAAAAACAATACAAAGACAAATTAACCTTATGCAACCAACATTTAGAATACCTTTTAATATTAGGCCAAGGAAAAGGAGAAAGTGGAAATACAATTAAACTCGTAGTACTTTATTTATATTATAAATATGTAGATATATTAGCTAATATGTATTTTTTAAATTAAATGAAGATAAACTAATTTGATAAATTCTCATTGTCATTAATATGTATTCCATTTTAGTATTTAAATTAAATAATATACCTAAATTTACTCTCTAATTAAAACTTTTATATCATATTATATATATAAATAAATAAACAACATTTATTTAAAAAAAACAAAAAAACACCCACAGATTTACTCATTATCTTGGAGCTCTGTATATAAATACAAGAGTTTTCATCTGCTTGGATATCCTTGTAACCCATATTAACACCACTTTAAGTAACATTATATTAGATATCACTTACATATGGAATGTCACATCCATGTATCCTTAGGTATATCAAAAATCCCCCAAGTGACCTAAAACCAACTTTGGATAATTTGAGCAGCCATCTTGTTGCTATATTGGCACTGAGCACAATAATTGGAAATATTACTTCTTAGTACCTAGATAGTGATGTTTTACCACTAAGTGTCAACACCCTACCAATAATCATAGTGTGTTGTTATTATTGTTTTTAGACTTGTGTAATTAAGTAATCATGAGCAATGCCATCATATCTAAGCAATGTGTCCAAGTAACAATTAATTCAAAAATTAATGTTTTATAACTTATCATTTTTTTTGTTGCTAATGACTTCATCTTCACATTAGTACCACAAATATTTAATTATTACTTACTTCCTCTAACATATGAAATTATCATTTTATTCAGACTTTCATGTTGAAAATAACAATTAATATCACTAATAATATAACATAAACCTAACATCACTAATAATATAACATAAACCCTACATAGCATGTATATAAATAAGTTCATAAATTCATAAATGTAGTTTTTACGTTATAACAATTTAATAAATACTTAACAAAATAAATCATTATATTATTTAGTTATTAAATCAAAATATGAATCCAACATACAATAAACAAAAAAACATAAACATAAAAATATTCAATATTCAATAAACAAAAAAAATATTCAAAAATACAAATATATGAATATTAAATATATCATGATGTTGTTTAATTATGAAGTCAAAATATACAAGGTTACATATTAACTAACCATCCAAACTTGGAATAGCATCATTGCAAAATTAAAACATAGCTCAACCCTCACCACTAACAATTAGCACCTATTGTTTAGAGGAGTAAGAGGAACTCTAGCTATGTGCTAGAGTAGGTACTAGTCACTACTTAATTTACTCCATTACACCAACAATTAACACCGGTGGTTTAGAAGAGAAAGAGGATTAATTATATAAAATAATTTTCTAAAATTTTAAACTAATATATCAAAGAAATTTCACCATAAAATTTACTTATTATAATAATTTCAATCATTTTCACATTAACATTGTAAGCTTTAACTTTAAGTTGTTATTTAAGCTTTAACTCTAAGATATTATTTAGGTAAAACTTAGACTCCTCATTTAGCGCTTTGTTACCCAACCCTCGAAGAGGGCCTGATTGGTTGAATCAGGAAAAAACGAATGGACCATTTATTGCTCCCTTGGGCTGGTTTAATAAAACCAATAAATTGAACTCGATCGTTGTGAACAAACAAACTTTTGAACTCGACCAGTGTGAACAAACAAACTTTGAGCTGGGCTTACCAAATACAACAAACAACCTAAATTCAAAAACTTTGAATTGTGTTTACTTGCTTATTTGGGGCAATAAAACAAATAAACCAAATTTAATTATTGTTGGCAAATCTTCGAGTTTGTTTTCTTTTTATTATGTTGATAAGCATTTAGGTATTATCTGAGATTTTGGACTTGTTTGAGCAAATCAACAAGATTAATCTAAGTGTAACAAGTGTATAGCAAGGATTCATTTCATGGTCCTCTTATCTTGTTATACTTAAATGCATCTTGATTAAGATTTAAATAAGCTTCACTTAAAGGGTGGTTAAAGAAATGGGTAACAATTTGTTTTTGTTTTTTCATCTCAGTTTTTTAAATAGTATCTGTTTTGTGCTTATTTAGCTCTAACAATCTAGAATGAATAATAGATATAAAATTATATATTTTAGTTTTTGTTTAACAACCAACTATCTTCACAAAACTAAGTGGTCGGTTGTGCCTATCAACATTCACTGACCACTTTACTTGTGGTTGTGCTAGTTATTACAAACTCTTTTAACTTTTGATCATTTGGTTTTATTAAGCTCATTGGATTAACTATTTGATCCTCATTGGTTGCTTTTTTATCCACCCAAAAAGAGAGCTTTTAAAGCCCCTTATTAAATGATAAGGAAAAAAACTTTGCCAGCGGAAAGGCACATTAACTAACAACAATCACTGGAACAAAGTCATAGATGATCATTCATCAATATAATCAGCCATCCAATATTGATCATCTTTAACAAAGTCATAGATGATCATTCATCAAAATAATCAACCATTAAAAAAAACTAATTAGCTCTTGGAAACAAGCTCTAGGGTCCACTTAGGTCCAACTTCATATCCTCCTTCCATATTCCATAAGATTGAAATGATAACCTTCAATCCTTGTATTTTAGATCCTCCATATTTTTCTTATTCAACCTAAGGTGTGACTAGTTAGATGGACTTTCATATCCTCCTTCCATATTCCATAAGATTGAAATGATAACCTTCAATCCTTGTATTTTAGATCCTCCATATTTTTCTTATTCAACCTAAGGTGTGACTAGTTAGATGGACTTTAAGCAATGTAAATTAGATACTCCATAGTTATCTCTATTTGTGTGAGAAGTGAGTTTAAGGTGTTTGTTTTGGCAATTTATTGTTAATTGAACATTCTATCAGAGCACTTATGGAGAACTTTGTTTGTTGTTGATTGAGATCTTAAAATTGTGTCATTACATGCATTAAAAGACTTCTAGGTTCTATTATTTCTTGTCATTTCTAGGTTGAGATAATAATTCCATTGTGTTTGGAGCAATATTTTCAATTGAAAACCCTTTTTGTTTCACTTGAAAAGGTTTATGTTTGCCCAAAATATGGCCATTTTTATTAGATTCAGAGATATATAGTTGGCATTTTGGATTTAAAATATCTTTTATTCTAGTTTAATACATCATTTTAGTTTTTTCTTTTGCATTTTTGTTTTTCTCATTTTTTGATCTACATATGCTCTTTGTCATGTGCCTTGTACAAGCTTAATGAATTAAAAACAAAGCATAACGTATTTTCTTCTTTTGCATATGCTCTTTTCCTTGTGATTTGTACATTCTTGGAAAATCATTAGCAGAGAAGAAAAGTTTCATTTTTTGGGTAGACTGACCAAGATATAGCCCAATCTTATAAAGTTTCATTAATTTTTTTTAACAGTTGTGTTGAAATTTTTTACATGCAAAAAGAAGGGTTTTCAAAGTAAGCGTGCACTTTAATGCATAATTTGGGGAAAGAAAAAAAATCCCCCTTTTACTTACTAAAACTTATTATATATTTGGCATTAGTTCACTTTGTTGAAAATTACTTTATAAATTGAAGTTCTTGACAACAAGCCCAAGTTATTTAAAAGAAAAAAAGTTCATGCACCTTTAAGTTATATAAAACTATTTTGCAATTTTAAAATGAATCGGTTTATTGCTTTTAAAGTTAAGTTTTGCTTTAAAATCTAACTAAGATAGTAATTTTATTGTAAAAATGATAATCACTTATTTTATTGTAAAAAATGACTTATTTATATAAATGAGTTTATAAGTAAAGTTAGAGAAGGACTAGATTTTTTTTGACTCCACGGCCTCATTTTGCACCTATCACCACATGAGCTAATATCTACATGCCATGTGACACCTTGATTACTTTTATGCATTTCTTCAAAATGTCATAACTTTGACATTCAGAGTCCATTTTCAGTGTCATTTTTTAAGCCATCCATTTTTTCGAGGATTTTTATTTAAGTTGTTTGTTTATGCTTTTGAAGCCATATTCCTTGCATATTGGAATATGGCTAGTTGTAGTGATCTATTGTTTACTAGTTCAAACTATTTTTCATGGAAACCACATATGGAAGAGTTACTGTGAAGTAAGAACTTAACTAGATCACCTTGGGAACAAAAAATGCCCCCACTAATGCATAAAAGAAAACCAAATGGGATAGTAAAAATGATGAAGCATGTGGATTAATCATAATGTATATCTCTAGTGATATGTGGATTCACCTTCAAGGAGTTGAGAAACCAAATGTAGCTTGAGAAAATCCAGAAATTGTGTTTGGTAAACTTAATGAGGGTCAAACCCACCAGCTCAAAAAGTAACGGATTGCTTTAAATCCCAACAATTTACCTTGCATGAAAGATTATCTATCTATGTTTAAAACACTTAAATACTTTTATTTGAAGATTGTAAGATAGATAAAAAGGAAGACCAAATTATATATGTTTTTCTTGCTAAGCTTGGTAGTGCATATTTTATTTTTATCTAATTTTCACTCCACTAAAGA
This sequence comes from Pseudotsuga menziesii, assembly GCA_001517045.1. NCBI lineage: Eukaryota > Viridiplantae > Streptophyta > Pinopsida > Pinales > Pinaceae > Pseudotsuga > Pseudotsuga menziesii. The sequence goes on along the minus strand of LPNX010863776.1, from coordinate 42,555 downwards.
AGCACTAGGGTATACTTATGAAATCCCCCCTCTTGAAGCGGTTTTTTATTCTTTAATTAGGGAACAAGATGAGATATTTCATTTTATAGTGATCAAAACTACATGTATATTTAACAAAGCCTTTATGGAATAGCAAAAGGTTAAAATCCAATAATATAAATAAGTGCATCATCACAATAACAACAAAAAAAGGGTCCCAAACCCTCTAATCCATTTCCTACTCCCAATGGCAATAAATTAACTAAAGAAAAAACACCCTAAGAGACATTGTAATTTTTGTGAGCAAGATGGTCATCTGGAGTATAATTTTTTTAAGACAATGCAAGCCTTAAAAGAAGCAATGAAGAAGTACAACATCAATCTTGATTTTTGTTCTTCTAAATCTTCTTCACATGGACTTGGACTTTCATCTTTTGGTTTCCTTCAACACAACATCTATTTATTCTTTTATTGAGTCATTTATTGATTCTAGAGCATCTTATCATATGGTTAAGAATAAAGCCATTTTTTAGATCTTAATGAATGTTACACCAAACAAATATTTGTTGGTGATGATAGTTCTCTTAGTATTGTAGGGTTTGAAATAGTTCATCTAGATGACGTTTATTTTAATGATGTATTATGTGTTCTAACTTTTTCATATGTACTTCTATTAATGTATCAAATTACTCATTTATGTGAATGCAAAACAATAGGTTTTGCACCTAACAAAGTTGTAATTAGGATTTAAAAGATCATAAGCATGTCCTAATAATGAAATAGTTTATGATATTACCAAGTTGTACACATTTGATAATTTTGGGTCATCATCTATTCCATTAGTTTTCTCATAGATATGACTTGAATGAAGTTTGGCATGGTGAATGTAGTCATCTAAACTATCACTCATTGAAACAACTATGTAATCAAAATATGGTGACTGGTCTTCCTCTCATTTCTTGTAGAGATAGTGTTTGTTTCAACCGTGTTCTTGGAAAACATCATTGGGATTGTTTCAACAAATGTTCCTCTTGGCATGCCTTGACTCCCTTATAACTTATTCATATTGATTTGTGTGATCAGCTTCCCTCTAGTTTTTTTTTGGGGGGTTCAAGTTATTCTTAAATTTCATTGACGCCTTCTCTAGATGCACTTGGGTTTATTTCTTAAAACACAAGAGTGAATTATTTTACATGGTTTCATCCTAAAAGTCCTTGTAGAAAAATATTATGGACACCAATTAGAAGTTAAGAACAAATACTGAAGGAAAATATGTTAACAACAAATTTACAACTTACCACATTGCACATGGCATTCAAATACAACACATCACAACAAAATGGTTTTGATAAGAGAAAGAATCACACATTAAAAGAAAGGACACATTTTATGATCCAATCTAAGAGATTAAGTCCTCATTTTTCTGTGAAATCCATTAACTATGTCAATTACACATTTAATCACGCTCCCACAAAGGATTTAAAATATATAAACTAAAAAAGGCACGGAGTAAAATTAAAACAAAATGTAGGCCATGTTTATATGTTTGGTAGTGAAGCATGTTGCTCCCATCCCTAATGAGAAAACGAAATCATTACAATCTAAGAGTAATAAGTGCTTTTTTGTTGGATGTGTTGAAGATGTAAAATGTTATAAAAAAATTCAACCCCATTCCAACAAAAATATTATTAGAATAGATGTAGTACCCCTAGTGTTAATGCTTGGAATGTATTAAATTAGATGATGTAGATGATGTAAGTATGCTAGTATAGATTCCTAGTGTGGAGTCACCAAGGCCAAGGCTTGACTGGTGAATGGATAGGCATGTATAATGTAAATATTTCTATATGGACCACATGATTGGCTTGTTATGCTGACTCAAAAACTATGTAGATTTGTTCAAGATGTTTGTGTAAAGAGCACTAGAGGGGAAGAGGAAATGGTGCCTACAAAAGATTAAATCCTCTTTTTCCAAGTGTCAATCTTAGAACTCATCCATTTGTTACCATGGGACTTAAATGTGCCAATTACTTCCTTTTGACTTATTAAATCCAATAATGGAATGCTTACATGAGGTTCATGGGAAAATTATTCTCATCAAGTTAAGGAAGCATGGGATGAATATAATTCTAAAACAAGTGTAAGATTCATTGCTTCTATAGTCAACAGTAATTCCAACTATATTTTCATTAATCCTCTCATCTCCTTTGGAGTCTACCACTCATTTTCCATGCAGATTTTTACACTACATAAATTTTTCATGTTGTTGTATCCATTATCAATTACCAGATTGTGAAATTAACTATGAATTAGCATTGTGAAGAGGAAAGTTCAAACATTAGAGGGAATATTATGGCTGTAGTAATCATAGAGGTTGTCCAATATAGGAACCTTTACCCATTTTGTTGTTATGCTCTAGAATGAATGAGAAGCCATGAACTGATGTACATGAGGTTCTCCAATACCATACAATAGGTTGGACACTTTTTTCATACAATGGTAAGAACTGTAAGGGTTAGGTTTCCCAACAGAACTATAGAGTAGTGAAGGGAAATTCCTTCCTTGTGTTGTGTGGGGTAGTGAAAGAGAGTTCCATGAATAATGGATGAGTGAGATTCCTCTGATTTCTCAATGTTGAGTAAATTGGATAAGCAAGGGAGCAAATGGGTTTCAAGCTAAGAGAGGGGAGCATATAGGTGTTTCCTTCACCCTAGTGGCCTCATAGCCTAGCTTGGGGGTGGTATCAATAGTTGATATTTATTATTGGTTAGAAAATCTCTCTTACACAACCAAATGCTTGGATATTCTTTGTTAAAATGTAAGTATTCTCCTTGACTATGAATGTGAAATGATTTTATTTACTTCTTGTGATAAATATGATTATTTATGCATGATGTGTGTGTGGATTTGGATTTCATTCCACTGTGTTTTTATATTCATGCATGCGCACATGTATAACTAGGTTATGTTTCTCATGGGTGGCTTACATTGGATGCGAATTTGAATAATGGTCCGTGGAAAAAAATTTGGAACATGAAATTTGTATCTACCTCCCCTATGGTTAGAATGATGGATGGTGATGTTGCACAATGGTATTAGAGATATTGGGTATAGCATTGGAGTTGTATGGGTCGTAATCACTCATTATAGGTAAAAACTAGAGTTTACATAGGAAGTGTTTAATGAAATGATTCTATGAAAATTATTGTTTTAGTTATCAGATGGTGTTTTAACCACAATTTAGATATGGTGATTATCGGTAGAAATGACTAGTTTGATTGAGGAAAAATTTAGTAAAGACCTCTAAGATTAGTAAAATATCATTTTTTTAACTAATAGAAGCTCACTTTCCAAAACTGTTGGGTCCACAACGTTGTTTGAAATTTAATGGATGATTGAGGGTCCATATTAAATATGGCATATGAGATTTTAAAATCTAGGCCATTTGCACAAGTGGATGTGATTGGAGGTTATTAGAAGGGATCATGCCCGAACAACATATATTAAATCATCCAGGTCCAAGCGGTGAATCATGTCCATTTATGCACATAAACATGATCAATGAATAGTAAAGGGGACATTGTAGTGAATGGTTGTGATTCGACTATACATGTTTGATTGCTCAATCTTGACAATTCAGAAAAAAAAGGTGATCACGCATTATTTCGATGGGTCCTCTCGCGAATCGCTAGGATCGAGTCATGCAAGTCGGATCTTTAGATCCTAATCATTCGTGCATTGGTATGTGATCATAATTTAACATTAGGGGTTCATTGTTGCAAAAGGATCATATTAATCCATGTAAGTTCAATGAGTATATCTCATTCATCTACACAAAAAGAAGTGACCAACATTTAACATAAGGGGTCCTTCCATGAACAATTGTGATTTAGTTAGGTCCACATGACCGTTAAGTCTAGATCATTTTCATATAGGAAAATTAGGGTTTTGCATATGTGCTCACTATCATGAATGGCTCATATCATTTAGGATTCGAGATGGGTAAATCTAGACCATTCATGGGATTCTTTTAGAGAATGTTAAAAATTGCGGTGCGAGAACCTTTAATTGTTTTTATGATAGTGATAAAGGGTTCAAACATAATATCACATGGTGGAACCAAAGGACACCACATAGGGTATAGGTGGGAATGGTACCACATCATCACTACCACATGACATGCCACATCATTAGTATGGAATTGATTAACAAAAAAAATCCCCACCAAAAACTTAATTTGGCCATAATAGGAGCAATTTTTATCATTTTTAATGAAATTTTCAGGGTTGGATATGCAACATTGAAGGATAAAAAAATGTTAATGGGGGTTGTATCCTCATTCAACTTGGAATGTTTGGAAATTGAGTATTAGTTCTTTTGAAGAACTTGATAATAAACCAAAATAGGAGCCCTATTCATGATGAAATTTGGATAGTATAGTCGACATCCAAGCACATAGAAACCCTTTAAATCCTTTGACAAAATTCTCAAGCAATTGGAATGGGGATTGAAAAAAAGTCAAAATTCACTATTTTGGGGCACTTTTGGGATTTTGAAAATCTTGTAGCAAGGAAAAGTGGCCCACGAACTTAGAACATTATTTTGTTGTGATTTCAACATTGTATATACTCATCATTCTGAGCAACTTTTCTTAGAGAATTTTTTTCTAGAAATGCTCAGTTTGGGAGATAGCTGCTTTTTGGTAAATAAATAATCAATCTTGAAGCAGTAAAAGTAAAATTGGTAAATTATAGAAAATTATAGAAAGTAATAGGAGCATCTGATTGAACATATGAAAGTTTATGAATAATCCCTATCATGAGTATTTTCAGATATTGATACAATTTCTTTTTTTTTCATAGAATTACTTCTATAGGTGGCTAAAGTTGGTCTCTGACTGTGATGCACCTACAAGAAAAATGTAGAATTGATCAAAATTGATAATTTTGAAGGAATGGAACTTTTAGTTATGATATCAGAATATAGCACAGATAGTGTCATTATAAATATAATCCACATGGGAACAAATTTGCATGATCATATTTCAAAGAATTTCTTCAAAAAAAAATGTAAAAATTGAAGAGAAAAGAGCTTGTAGCCTTGATTTGACAAAAAAAGTCAATATGAGTAGTTTCTATAATGCAAGAAAATTAGTTTATAACTTTTTGAGGATGTAATGCAGCTAACAAGTGTGCTTATATGAACACTTTTGCAGATATAATATCATATCAAGGAAAATTAGGGGTCAACATTCAAGATAATGCAAATATAAATCCTTTGGTCTTGGTTGGGCTAAGAAAACTATTACCATGTATGATACACATGATCCTTATGAAGCCAAAACATATTCCATAGAAGAAAATATACATGTTGAATACGCATAGATAGAATCTAATGGTTGTAGAAACTAAGTAACTCCTGCAAATATTGTAGAGGCCATGACAAGTCTAAGAGTGTAGTTGCAAAGTTGAACAATAGATAATGAAAGGTTATTAGAACTTGGGAAGAATAAAACAAGTTGAATGCATCTATGATTCAAAGTTTGACAGATGTTTTGAGGAACATGCATCATGGGAAAAGATCAAGAAATGAGGATAAGAGCGGGAATATTTCAAGGAGACATTTTCACAAGAGGTCCCATAACTCGAGGAGAACTTTTAGAGATAAAACATACACTCCAAAATTTTCTAATAGTGAATCATATTCCTCTAAGGAATCCACCAACAATATGAGTTCTCCATCTCATAAGAACAATAGGAAAAGGATTTTCAGGGACAACACTCATGGGAAATTTCAAAAGGCCAAATTCGTTACATTTGATGGTGAAGTGAAATCTAAGAAAGAAGTTGAGGCTTGACTTCTTGGGATGAGGAAGTATTTTCATGTCTATGACTACTATGAAAATATGAAGGCAAGAGGGACCATGTTTAATTTGAATGAAAAATCATTTATATGTTGGGATCACCTTAGGAAATTAAAGAGGATCAATAAAATAAAGATTGTCTGGAAGAAATTCAAGAAGTACCCGTTCGATAAGTACTATGGTGATAAAATGAAAGAGTTCCATGAATTAAAGTTAGTAAAAATGACCATGCATGGGTATGCAAATAGATTATTGATGTCATCGAGGTATGTTAAATATATTAGAGACGATAAAGTGAAAATATAGTGTTTTCTAAGTGGACTAACTTAGTCATAAGAGGACCAAAATGAGTTTGATAAACCTCAAAGTCTAGATGAGACTAAAAGGAAGGCCAAGTATTGTTATGATCAAAACAAAAGAAAGTAACAATTCCACAAAGCATGGAAGGACAAGAGGAAGGAGAGGTTTAACCAAAGGAGGAAAGGATTCAAGCCTCCCCATTTCATAAATCAACAAAGGAAACCATCTCATGGTGAGATTAAACCAACAAAATTTGTGGGGATAAGCTAAGGGATCCCCTTGAATGTTGCGGATGTGGAGAGGACCACTTGCTCAAAAAATTTCCACATTGGAATGGGAGTGCCAAACATGTTCACAACATCCAAGAAGATGAAACTGCGGATGATGTATCAAGGATTGTCCTTAGAATCTATGCTACAATAGAGGGATGATAAACATACCATCAATCAATTGTAGTTGAGGTTGAAAGTAAGATTTATAAGCAATCTATTTCTATTTGAACTAACCTTGGATCTACTCATAGTTATGATATTCCTAGAATTGTTGATATTTTGCGATTTTGAGAAAAGAAAGCATGATAAATTATGTCTCGTCCAACCAATCACTGGAACAAAGAGAAAAAGTTAGTGAAGTGGTGGAGAAATTTACATTCGACTAAGTGTGCATCCATGTGGACCACCAATGTTATTTGTGAAAAAAAAAGGATGGAACTCTCAAGTTGTGCGTTGATTATAGGGAGTTGAATAAATTTACAATGAAAAACAAATACTATTTACCTCAAATTGATGATTTATTTGATCAAATGAAGGGAAAATGTATTTTCGAAGATTGGTTTGAGGTCTAGCTACCATCAAGTCAAAACAAAGGAAGAAGACATCCACAAAAAAACATTTAGAATAAGGTATGGGAACTATGAGCTTTCGTTGTTGCCACTCAATCTCACTAATGCACTAGCTATATTCATCTATCTCATGAATAATGTTTTCAACAAGTATTTGGATAAATTTGTGCTTGTATTTTTTATGACATTCTTATTCACTCTGAGAATGAAGATGAGCATGAAAAACATTTGAGAATGAATTTTCAAGTGCTAAGAAAACATAAGTTGTAAGTAAATATAAGAAAATGTGATTTCTATGAAAAACAAATTCATTATTTGGATCACATTATTTTAGAGGAAGGAATGTTTGTGGATCCATAAAATATTGAGGCCATTATGAATTGAGAAACTATAAAGAATGTGGAAAATGTGAGATATTTTATGGGTCTTGTGGGGTATTATAGAAGGTTCATTGAAGTATTCTCCAATATTTCACACCCCATTACTTCTTTTCAAAATAAGGGAATGGAAATTGAGTGGACAACTTCTTACTAGTGCTCCAATTTTGAAAATTGCAAATCCAGAAAAAGGATTTTGTGGTGTGTACAGATGCATGTAAAAAAAGAATTGGAGGAGTTCTTATGCAAGACAATAATGTGGTATTCTATGAGTTAAAAAAGCTAAAAGAGCATGAAAATAAATATGTGAACCATGATTTAGAACTTGTTTCCATAATGCATGCTTTGAAAATGTGGAGGCATTATTTGATGGGAAGAAATTTTAAGCTCAAAACTGGACACGATGATTTGAAATATTTGTTTTAGCAACCAACGTTAAATGCAAGGCAAGCTAGAAGGATAGAATTTTTATGTGAATTTTGAAATCGAAAGCATAAAAGAGAAAAATAAGGTGGTTGATGCATTGAATAGAAAAATGCATGTAATCCATTTGGCATCCATCAGTGTTTGCCAAATAAAATTAAGGAAAATGATTGTTAAATCTCTTGCTAAAGATGAACACTATGTGCAAGTAAAGATAACAATAACATAATTTGGAAAAGAAGTATTAAGGGTATCATCTGGAGAATGATGGAATTCTTATCTACAAAAATAGAATGTACTTCCTAATGCTACATGTTTGAGAATAAATGTTATGGTGAAATCCATAAAATGCCATATTCTTGCCATCTACTATACTCGAAAATGATTGCTACAACAAGGAAGCAATATTTTTGTCCAGGAATGAAGAAACATATTGCCAATTATTTTTCAAGATCTATGAAATTCCATCAAGTAGAGGTTTAACATCAACACCTAACATGTTTATTATAGCCTTAGCTAATTCCAAAATGGAAATGGAAGGGATAACTATGGATTTTATCCTTAGGTTACCTACTACCTTAAGGAAGCATGATTACATCATAGTTGTGGTGGATAAAATATCTAAGGAAACACATTTTATTCCAGTTAACTCTACTTACAAGGCTGATGACATAGAAAGGATGTTTATGAAAAAAATATTCAAATTGTATGGTTTACCCAAGGCGATAGTATTTGATTGAGATACAAATTTTACATCTAACTTTTGGAAAAGTATTTTTGCATATTTGGGTACAAAGTTCACATGTATTTTATGGACAAACCATCCATGTGGGATATTTTAGTATTTCCTACCATCCACATACACATACATATGAGAAAACATAAAGGATAAATCAAGTAATTGGATACATGCTTCACATGTATGTGATGGACAAATCATTCAAGTGGGAGGACTATCTACACTTGGCAGAGTTTGCATGTAACAATGGACATCAAGCATCATTGAGAATGAAACCCATTTGAATATTTGTATGGTAGAAGGTGTATGACACTAGTGAGTTGGGATAATCCAGTGAATAGATTTGTGCTTGGGCCATAAAAGCTTGAAGAAAGGGAACAATAGGTTGTAAAACTAGGCATAATTTGAAGGCAACCTAAGATACACATAAAATCTATGCATATAAGAATAAAGTGCACATGAATTCAAATTTGGGGATCATGTTTACCTCTGAGTGAGGCCAAGGAAGAGTTCCTTGCAACTTGGAAGTTATACCAAGTTGTGACCAAGATATTGTGGGCCATTTGAAGTGATTGAGATGATAGGACTAGTTGCATATAGAATTGTAACACTATAGCTGATAACGTTTTTCATGTTTCTTTGTTTAAGAAATGTGTACATGATCCTAACCATGTGATTGAGATGGAACCTAAGGGAATGTTACAAATAGATCCACTATGCATCCTCGATAGAAAAGTAACATTGCTCCAAAATTGTGTTGTTGGGTAGGTAAAGTTACAGTGGAAGCACTTTGGTCCTAATGAGGCTACATGGGAGCTACAGGATGCCATGATAGATGCTTATATGTTTTTGTTCTAATTTTGAGGAAACATCGATGATGATGCTATTCTAAGGTGGAGGGGATTGTAATACCCCACATTTTGACCTTTGGAATGTATTAAATTAGATTATGTACTTGATGTAAATATGATAGTAAGGATTCCTAGTGTAGAGCTAAAGGAAAATGTCCAGCTAGTGAATGGATACGCATGTATAATGTAAATTTTTCTATATGTACCATGTGGTTGTCTTGTGATGATGACTCAAAAATGTTTTTTAGATGAAATATAGATCATGAGAAACCCTTAGGGAACTTTCCCTCATTTCAAGGATAGTACCTGAGATAAACCATTCAACTACAGTTATTAGGAAAACTAACTTGGTGGGGGAAATCAAACCAGGCACACATAGAGGAAGCCGACCAAGTATAATGACTCAAAATCTATTTGAATAATATGTTAAAAAATAATTAAATGGTCTAAGATGGCAGTGTGAAAAGCACTATAGGGGTTATAATTCCATTAGAGGGGAAGAGGAAAGGGGGATGATGAGATATTAAATCCTCTTTATCTAAGTATCAACCTTATAACTCATCCATTTTCTACCATGTTCGTTAAATGAGCCAATTACTTTCTTTCGACTTATTAAATATAATCATTGAATTCATATGTGAGGTCGGTGGTAAAAGTCTTCTCATGTAGTTATGGAATCATGGGATGAATATACATCTAATACAATTGTAAGCGTCATTCTTTCTATGGTCAAAAGTCATTTCAACAATTTTTGCACCAATCCTCTCATCTCCTTTGGAGCCTAACATCATTTTTCTATGCATATTTTTACACTACATAGTGTTTTCACGTTGTTGTCTCCATTACCAATTCCTAGATTGTGAAACTAACCAAGAAATAACATTATGAATATGATCAAGGTCATGGCCAAGTGCATGTTGGGGACAACAGTTCAACTAAATGAGTTGAGCACTGTTATGGAAGAATATTTAAAAGGATAAGTAAAGCAGAAAATACACTAGATAGACAAAAAATATGCACAAAGACAATATGCAAGAATTTGAACAAATTTCTATTGATATTTCTTCTCCATGAAGGTTTATTGATGTATACTACAATAGTGTACATGTTTATATAGAATGTTGAGACACTTGGGTGGCTACCTGCTACATTTAGTTACAAAAGAAGTTATAACAGTTTAGAAGTTCAACTGTCGCAGAAAAATGGAAGATAGAGAGAAGCTATGTCAATGTTAGACAGTTGTTGGTGTCGAAAATGCATGTAGAGATGTTATATGTCAAGCATAAAACCTATCGAGGTTGTCAAAGTCGATTGTGTCGAGGTTCAGACTTTTTGAAGCCGATATTGAACCTGTTGAAGCAGTTGAAGCAGTCAAAGTAGTCAAAGTGCTAAACTTTTTCGAAGTTCAAATACATGCCAACTACTGAGTGGATCATTCCTCCTTCCTTAAGAAACAATGGTCTCCATTGTATGCTCGTTTAGGAGAGGAAACTTGCTGGTTATTTCAGTAGCAGAGTACCATTTTCCTTGTGTGGGGAGTTGTCCATCTTTTTCCACTTGAAACAAGGGAATGAAGTTCGTACTTGTATGGCATATACGTTGTCCCACAATGGTGTCACAAAGAAGAGGTTCATGAACATTTGGATGGATGTCTTCTGTTTATTATGTCTGCAAGTTGTTTTGTTCCAACAATGGTGCATGGTATGGTCGAAGTAAGTCTACATTGAAGACTGGATGTAGACCAAGGAATGCAGGAATGCCGAGTTGAAAAGAATTTTCTCCAATCTGTTTAAGGATACTGTATGGACCATATCGCAAAGGTTTCAGATTTTTGTATGGGCCAGTGAAGTGATCCTTCATTAGATGTAACCAGACTTGTTCCCCAATTTGGAATGAATGAGGAATACGATTCTTATCATGTTCATCCTTAGATTTTGCATTAGCTCGCTGCAACATTTCCTGTGCTTGCTTCTGGATATTGTAGATTTGATCTTTGAATTTTAATGCTTTCTCAACCTCTCGTCCTTCGGATTCAGTGTCATCCGACTGTGTCGAGGAACTGATCAAGTCGATAGGAGGTGAAGGTTGAAATCCATAACAGATCTCGAATGGACTCTTTCCCATAGAACATTGTTGAGCAAGATTGTAGTTGTGTTGTATGTATGGGAGGCTATCATCCCATGTTCAATGATGCTTGTGGTTGTACATGTGAATAAATTGTAGTACCAAGCGATTTACAACTTTCGTTTGTTCGTCTGTCTAAGGATAAAAGGCTGTTGATAAAGAAAGTCTCGTGTCGAGCTATTTCTAGAGAGTTTTCCAAAATATGTTGACAAATATGGCATCTTTGTCTAAAATAATAGTCACCAAAAGGCCATAATGTTTCCAAACATGTTCGAATAAGAGTTGAGCAGTCTATAATTGTGTTTTCATAGTCTTCTTGCATGGTATGAGTATAGCCATCTTGGAAACTTTGTTGACTACAACTATGATCGCATCATGTTGATGTTTGGTACTACGATATCCCTTCAAGTAGTCCATAGAAATAGATTCCCATGGTTGACTAAGAACTAGTAGGGGTGTGTACAGTCCTTGTCGTCGATTTGGTGGTTTAGAAATGGCACAAACTACACACGATCGAATGTACTTGCCGACATCATATTTAAGTGAAGGTGAGTAAAAATACTTTTGGAGGATAACAAGTGTTTTTGTGACTCCAAAATGTATTGCAATTTTGTTGTAGTGTGCGTCCCAAATGAGCTTATGCTTGTGCTCACCGGTCGATACACAAAGATGTCCATGCTTGTATAGCAAAGTGTCCTTTAGGAATTAGTCATTAGTAGACAATGTGTTGGCTTGAAGTTGTCGATAAATTACAAAGAAATCATAGTCTACCGAACATAATTGTGGACAAGTAGTGGTGTCGTAACCTTGCATATTCATCACTGTAGACAATAGAGTAGTGGGTGGTCGGCTAAGACAATTAGCTGCGACATTGAATTTACCTTTATGATATTTAATTACCAACTAAAATTGTTGCAGGTAATTAATCCACTTGAGTTGTCAAGTTGTCTGTAGCTTTGAAGGGGACGAGGAAAACTGTAAAGGCTTATGATTTGTAAGGATGATTGTTTCCTTGCCAAGAATGTAATGTTTCCATTTCTTAAGAGCTTGTACAATGGAATCTTTCTGACAGTGTCGTTGAAATATTTTGAATGAAACATGACTGGGTGACCCGACTCAGTGATCACTGCACCGAGGGCATAGTCGAATGCGATCATCTCAATCTAAAAAGCTAATGCAAATCATGTAACACAAGTACTGGTGCAGTACAAATCTTGTTTTTTACTTGTTCAAAAGCTTGTTGTTGTGTCGGTGTCCATTCAAATACAATTTTCCAATTTCATTTAGTCAACTGATTCAAAGGCCATGCAATGTGGCTGAAGCCAAGTATGAACCATCGATAGAAATTCACCAAACCAAAAAAACTTCTCAATTCATAAATGTTTTGAGGAATGGGCCAATCTTTGAGGATCTGTACTTTTTCTGGGTCGAGCTGAATATCTATTGATTCAATTACATACCCCAAATATTTGATGTTGATCATCGCAAATGAGAATTTTTCCATGTTCATATATAGTCGATGTTACTAGAGAGTGTTGAAAACTTGTCGAATTTGTCTAACATGTTCTTCCCATGATCGACTAAAAATCAATATATCGTCAAGATAGACAATGACACACTTGTCGATAAAGGGTTGTATATGGCCATCCATATATCTCATGAAGGTTGCAAGTGCATTGGTTAAGTCAAAAGGCATGACTAACCATTCAAACAATCCTTCCTTCTTCTTGGAAGTTGTTTTCCATACATCAGTGGACTCGATCGGAATTTGATGATATCTCGACTTAAGGTCAAGCTTCTTAAAGAAATTAGCACATTTCAAGCTGTCGATGAAATCATATATTCATGGAAGAGGATACCTTTTCTTTACTGAATTGTTAAGAGCTCGATAGTCAATGCACATGCGCCAAGTCCCATCTTTCTTTGGAACTAGGACGACTGGAAGTCCACAAGGAGAGGAGTTGGGGCGGATGTGACCTTTATTGATCAAATCTTGGATTTGTCTGTGAATCTCTTCATTCTTGAGGACGGATCTTCTATAAATAGATGCATTAGGTAATGAAGAACCAGGAACAAGTTCAATCAAATGTTTTACCTTAAAATGTAGAGGTACTCCATCTGGTTCTTGGAATACATTCTGATATTCGTCAAGAATGTGGTCAATCTATTGTTGTTCTTATTGGGAAATGTGTTGGTCGGTGTGCTGAATCATTGTTGTATTCTTCCTAGAATTTTGAGGCTTTTTCATTATCAATGCAAACTTCTGAGCATGGTTGATAATCTTCTTTGTTTGTTTGGAAAATATTATATCAACCATAGATGTGAGTTGTTGCTTTGGTATATCGTACCATTGATTCCAAATTTTGGCAATCACCTTCTATGGTTGTGACTGATATGTACCATGTCGATCCCATAGGTAAGGTTTTCTGAAAAGGGTGATGACTACAGAAAGCGGCACCACGCCACAAAGTACTTCATATTCAAAAGGATTGATAAAGTAGGTGAGACTGCATTGGCAAGTGATCCTTAGTTCATGTCCATCCTTCATCCAATTGATAGTGTAAGGCTGAGGATGTGGAATGGTGACAGGACCTAATTTCTTCACAAGATATTCATAAACAAATTTCTTCTGGATACCATTATCCACAATCATATGTAATGGATTTTTCTGAACCCATATCTGTCTATGGAATAGACGTTCTCATTCCTCCTCATCAACGATAGTCAAGGTTGTCAAAGTGGTAGATGTTAAAGCCAAGAGGGTCGATGCTTTTGGGTCAAATTCTACCAGGGATTTTTCAGAAAATTAGGAGGTCGATATTTTTTCCAAAAATGTCTCCTGATCTTTTCATTCTGACGTATCATGCCAGGATGGATTATGATAATCACCCTGTTTCCTAGTAGGATCTTATTTGTTGCGATCCTTCTTGTCTTTTTGAAAATAATTCTTATAATAAATAGGATTTGGTGGGGTTTGATGAGAAGGGTGCTTTGACTTATCGGAGTTGGATGAAGACTTCTTGTCGAATTCGGATGATGACTTCTTGTTGGATCTTCGACCTGTTTTCTTGTTCGTGAAATGTGCTTTTCCTTTTTGTTTAGATTCAAGATTTCTGATGTAATGAAATGCATCTACAAGCATACTGACAGTGAACAACTCCATCTCTTCCTGAATGTATGGAGATAACCCACATACGTACTTCAGGACAAGCAATTTCTCTTCTTCTTCGACGCCAAGTCTAGCCATGAGTCAATAGAATTCATTTGTGTAACTCTGTACCAAATGGTATTTCCACTGCCTTAGTTGTTGCCATTTCTTATACTATTGTTCAAGATACTTAGGCGGGTAGAAATCCTTTTGGACGTACTCGAAAATTTTTACCCATGTGTCTATGGGGTCACCTTCTTTGTCCATTTTTGTCTATAAATTTTCCCACCAGCAATGTACAGAGGTTGACATCTTCAAGGATGCAATGGTGATCTTTTCCATTTCAGAGAGTTGGTTCACAGAGTATTAAGATACCAATTGTTGAACCCAATTATCGACAGATTTTGTGTCAATATTTCCTTCAAGATTTGGTATGTACAGATTCATTTGCACTTTGAAGGAACTGATTTTATCAGAGTGGGGTCTCGTCAAGGATTCTTTGTATGTTGAATCAAATCACATGAACCTTGCTGAGCTGGGAGAACATTTCGGTTCACTGGAGAGCTAGTGATTTTTCTATGAGTTTCTATGCCTCATCAATTGCATGTCTATTTTTTGCTTCTTTGGCCATCTTTTCTGAAGACGAAGATGGTGTCTTCTTGTGTTATTGAGTTTGGGAGCGTGTTTGAACAAGCATAAGTTAAATAACTTCGATGGAAGTGCTTAGGTAACTTAATCTCTCAACAAGCTCTGATACCAATGATCCAGGTCGTGCCCAGGTGCATGTTGGGGAGAACAACTCGAATCAATGAGTCGAGTATTGTTATGGAAGAAGCTTTAAAAGAATAAGTAAAGTAGGAAATATACTATATAGATAGAAAGTATATACACAAACAATATGCAAGAATTCAAACCAATTTCTATTGGTATTTCTTCTCCATGAAGGTTGATTGATGTATACTACAGTAGTGTAAATGTTTATATAGAATGTTGAGACCCTTGGGTGACTGCCCATTTACATTCAGTTACAAAAGAAGTTATAACAATTCATAAGTTCAACCATCACAAACGACTACAAGATAGAGAGAAACTTTGTCGATGTTTGACAATCGTCGGTGTCAACAATGCATGTAGAGATGTTGTATGTCGAGCGCAAAACCTATTGATGTTGTCGAAGTTGATTGTGTCGAGGTTTAGACTTGTTGAAGCTGATATTAAACCTGTCGAAGCAGTCGAAGTGCTAAACTTTGTCGAATTTCAACAACATGCCAACTGTTGAGTGGATCATAAGAGAAAATACCATACATTAGAGGGAATAGGATGGATGTAGGTGAGCATAGAGGTTGGGAAGGGTAGGAACCTTTACCCATTATAAAATTGTTGCTCTAAAATGATTTAGTCTGTCGTGAATTGATGTACAAGAAGTTCTTTGATAACATATAATGGGTTTGACTCTTTTTCTACACACTAGTAAGCACTAAAAGGTTGGGTTTCATAAGGGAGCTATAGACAAGTGAAGGGAAATTCCTTCACTGTGTTGTGTGGGGTAATGAAAAAGAGTGTTATGGCTGTGATGGATGAGTGAGATTCTTGTAATTGCTTAGTGGTGAGCAAACTAGATAAGCAAGGGATAACATGGTTTTTGGGTTGAGAAAGAGAATTTTGTAGATGTTTCCTTCACCCTAGTGACCTCATTCCCATATTGAGGGTTGATCCAGATTTATGCAAGAACGCAACAGAATACACAAATAACCATAGAAACAAATATGCATTGGAAATAACACTTCATTTCATTAATCAATAACTGAAACTTGTTTACATACAGAATGGAAATAAACTAGCTAGAGTGCTAGTAGCTTATCTCTGAGAAGAGATGTGGCGGCTACATGCCTCTGAACTCTATGTTACACTGAGGCTGAAAGGCCTATATATTATTGAGAAACAATGGAAACCCTACACATCCAAAAACCTAACCATAGGAGGTGAAACACCTTAATGTGGGTCCTGTTGGGTAACTTGGTACATCAATTTCCCGGGGTCGTAACTTTAGCATACTACCTCCGTTTGACACGCATGATACATCGTTAGAAAGATCTGTTTAAGGACTACATCCATAAATAACAAATATTGAGTCCGAAACGGAATCATATTTGCCCGACCATTCGATGCCAAAAAAACGTCGTTTAGGGCCTCAAAACGGCTCCAGAATTTTAGGACCTGAAAACTGCTAAAAATAGTAAATTGTGCTACAATTAAGGAAACTGGAAAACTGAAAGAAACGGTGGTGGGGGTCCAAGAGGAATAGGTGGGTGGCCACCAATATCCTCCTGGATCAAGGGTGGTATAAGTATATTGGGGGTGATATAAGCAATTGATACTTATGTTGGGTGGAAAATTACTCTTACCTAGCTAATTGCTTGGATCTTATTTGTTAAAAGATAAGTATTCTCTTTGTTTATGAATCTAAAATGATTTTATTTACTTCATAGATACATATGATTGTTTATGCATGATACGTGTGGATATATATTTAATTCTAAACTCATTTTTCTCGACCATTCGATGCCAAAAAAACGTCATTTAGGGCCTCAAAACGGCTCCAGAAGTTTAGGACCTGAAAACTGCCAAAAATAGTAAATTGTGCTACAATTAAGGAAACTGGAAAACTGAAAGAAACAGTGGTGGGGGTCCAAGAGGAATAGGTGGGTGGCCACCAATATCCTCCTAGATCAAGGGTGGTATAAGTAGATTGGGGGTGATATAAGCAATTGATACTTATGTTGGGTGGAAAATTACTCTTACTTAGCTAGTTGCTTAGATCTTATTTGTTAAAAGACAAGTATTCTCTTTGTTTATGAATCTAAAATGATTTTATTTACTTCATGGATACATATGATTGCTTATGCATGATACGTGTGGATATATATTTAATTCTAATTCATTTTTATATCCATGCACCTACACATGTATTTCTCAATTATGTTTCCCATGTGTGGCTTAAATTGGATATGAATTTGAATAATGGCCCATGGGAAAAAAATTGGAAACATGAAATTTGTAGCTACCCCCTTCTATGGTTGAAATGATAGATGGGTACTCTACAAGATATTTTAAGTTGACGAAGTTCTATCATCCTAGAATCTTGATTTGGTATTTGTTCCATCTTTAGAATACAATCCATCTTCAACGATTTTTCCATATTTGGACCACAAGCCATCTTCAATGATTATGCCATAATTTATTCTCAACCTTTTTGGTTATGCTCTTATTCTAGTTTCTTCGTCAGATGATGATAGTTAGGATGAAAATCCATCTTCGATTTCTCACCTTCCTCCAATTGGGTGTGTTGACAATAATCCTACACTAACACCATAACATCCTATATGCGCCCATACAACATGAGAATTGGTTGGTGATCTTGCTAATGATCCTTCTAATCAATGTTGTACATGTTCATAGCTATACCTAGACTCATCTTGTTTGGCTCAAGTTTCAAATACTTATGATCCATAAACATATGTTGAATATTATGGCCATCTAGATTGGGACAAAGCAATGAATGAAGAATATCATTTTTTAATGGCGAACAATACTTGGGATCTTGTAGCTCTTTTGAGAGCAAGAAAACTTGTTATATGTAAATGGGTGTACAAAACTAAGTATGCATAACATGGATGTGTTGAAAGACATAGCGGCTTGGTTATTTGCTAAGGATTTTATCAAGTAGAAGGGATTGGATATATGGAAAAAATTTCCCCTATAGCTAAAATGAATTCCTTTCTCCTTGTTTTAGCCTTTGTTGCTTCATATAAATGGGAGGTGCATCAAATATATGTTAAATTTTCCTTCATGCATGAGGATTTGGATGAAGAATTTTGCATGGAAAAACCTCTTGCCTATGTTCAAAACAAGTCCATCCTTATTTATTGCCTTGATAAATCTCTCTATTGTCTTAAGCAAGCTCATTGGGCTTGGTATACTATATGGATATCTTTCTTCTTGACACCAACTTTTCTAGATGTCATTTTAACCCCAATGTCTATACCAATAAAGTAGGAAGTCATCTCATAATACTTGTTCTTTATGTTGATGACCTTATTCTCACTACTAGTGACCCCAAACTTTTAACCCATGTGAAATCTAGCCTCAAAAATAAATTTGAAATGACAAACTTAGGATATTTGAATATTTTCTTGGCTTGAAAGTCCTGCAAATCAAGGAAGACTTTTCTTTTCCTAGTGAAAGTATGTAGGCGACCTTATTCACTCCTTTCACATGGAATATTGTAAACCAACCCCATCTCTCTTTTAGTTTAGATTTAAACTAATTCCCCCTTGTAATACACCCAAAGTAGATGGCACTTTGTCCTATTAGTTAGTTGGTATCCTTTTGTTTTTTACTCATACCCATCTTGATATTGGTCTTGTTTCCCAATATATGCAAAAACCCCTTGATAGCCATTAAAAAGGTAAAAAAAGTGATACTTCAAGATTACATGGTATAATTTAGTTTGAGATGCATTACAGTTTAGGGGGGCACTCATTTGTTGGTTGGTTTCATTGATTCTAATTGGATTGGTGACCCTTATGATTGGAAGTCTAATACATGTTATGTTTTTAGTCTTGATTCCAAACGTGTCACATGGGTTTGTAAGAAGTAACAAGCCCTTTCTCTTTCTTTAGAAGAAGCATTGTATCGAGTAAGAGTTCATGCAAGTCAATAAGCCTCGTTGCTTTGATAGATCCTTTTAGAGTTTGAATTTTGGCAATAACATCAAACCTCACTCTTTTGTCACAATTAAAGTGCCATGAAGATCACCAAAGATCTAGTTCAGTATCTATGCAACGAACACATTGAGATGCAGATGCACTTCATTATAAATCTTATTTATGATTGTGTTCTCGAAGTGCTCTTTTGATGATCCAGTTACATATATTTTCACAAAATTTCTTACATAAAAACTACTATTGTTATTATTAATAATAATTAAGCCACCTTCCAATAAAATATTCTAGAAAAAAGATCACAATTTTTTCTTAAAAATAAAAATAAAAAGTAAAAAATAAATTATCGAAAAACTAATTTCTACCTAACCATACCTATTCCTAACATTATATATCCCATATATACCTATTCCTAACATTATATATCCCATATATTTATTGAATCATCTACTACACAACCTTACATATGATATTTAGTGTTAACAAACAATAAATACAATGACAATGATGAAAAAAGAATCCAAAATTCTTGGCTAAGTAACATAAGACCTATGAAATGTTAGAGGCACAAAATTGCAATATTTTATTTATAATCTTATGGATTGTATAATAGTATTGCGAATGAACAACTTACCGCAAGAGTTGTTGGTCCCACATGAGATGTCAGATTCTGCTTAAGGGGTCCACCATTACGAAACTCGTCACTGGGAGTAATCTTCCAAAACCCAACCATAGGGTTAGTGCTCACCCACCCATGCACCCTGTTGTCTTTGTTATCACATGAGTATTGATACTTGTCGTCAACCTACTCCACATACACATTATTGCACCATGTCAGAAATAAGACTTTCAAAATTTACTAACCATGACACAATAATTTATCATAGGTTTAAGTGTTAATAATGTGATTATTTGAGATTATGGTAAACTTTTTTATTTCAACTAATATTTTGTATATAATATCTTTTGATATTTTCAAGAAGTTAATAACACATCAATAAATCATATATAACTCCTCAAGTTTACTAAGATTTAAAGTGAGAAGTGTAATCATTTCATCATAAAAATGTGGGGTATTTTGGATTTGAGTGGGGATTTTTTTTTAAAGTTTATATATATGTGTGTGGGGGGTTAATAACAAGGTTTAAAGTTGTTATAATAATATACTTATCACGATTTTAATATATCATTAAAGAGAATTGAATTTGGTTAGATTAACTTTTCTATTTTAAATACCTAGACTTAAATTCAATTGAGTATAATGTTGTAATTTATAAAAATGAATTTGAAAATAATGATGTAGATTATAACAAAATCTAATATAAAGTAGAGTATTTTGGTTGTAATGATTTGAACATGGGTTTTTTAGTTTACGAAGAGTATAAGTACAAATTGGAATTAGTAAACCTCAAGGGTTAGCTCAATTGGTAAGACGTGTACACATTTTTTCGGTTTGGGGAGAGGTCACGGGGTCAAGCCTTGAGTCCTTCGGGGTTAGGCCTTCTGCTAGGATGGCCGGTGGTTTACCACCTCTACCATCCACTAATGTGGGGAAGTATTGCTAGGTTTTCCGTGCATGTTTCCATGTGAAAAAATGGAATTAGTATATCGAATGTTATTGAATATTTTATGTTTGGAGTAATGAGATAAATATAGATGTTTCATAGAGCTATGCGATAACTTAGGCTATTCCTAACTTCAAGTATATTTTGAATTTACACAAATAATATGTCATAAATATTTAGTGAAGAATTATTGTAGGTTTAATTAAAAAAGAGTAATAAATTTCAAGTTATGTCTATAGTATAAGAACATGTGAATCAATAAATGGGGTAGCACACTAAGTGGGTTTGAAAGTGGGCCAATTGCACACTTTAAGCACACTTGATTTAAAGGAATCTTGGAATGGGTGACCTCTTAAGGAATCCTAGTTATTGTGATGACAAGATGATTAATGTTATATGATTCAATTTGCTCGTTTCACTCACACGTATTCATCCTTGTAAGCATTGCCTGTGTAATGAGCACTATGTGGACTATTATAAATCATGAGAAATTGGTCACTTGTGACTAATACTAATGGTATATGGGTCATGGATTAATGATTACTCTATATAGATAATCCAAAAACCGATATCTCATATGTTAGATTGTGGAAGCCTCTCAATAATTAAATAAAAAGAGTCAAGGGAGATCTAATTTAATAGTTCATGGAGTGCTATACTTACTAAGGTTTTGCAAATGAGCTATCGAGCTAAGTGAGCTTGATTATAGGAAAAAAATCATAGACATGCATACTTGAGACAAATAAATATTGGGATGAATGAGTTCACAAAAATTTATGGTTAGTGGTTGCAAACTCCAAAAGTAATAATTAATGTTATGTGATCCAATTTACTAGTTTCAATTAGACTTTTTTCATCTTTTGAAATTTATAAAAAAAAAGTTAATTATAAATAATATTTATAAAATATATTAAATTTAAAAAATGATATCTCAATACTTAAACTATCTAACTATTTATAAATTATATAACTATTTAAAAGGACTCTTAATACCTTAACGACGACCTAATCAAATAAAAATAAAAGAATAGGGACTCTTAGATATGACTTTAAGGATGACCAAATCAAATCAAAATAAAAGATTGCAAAGTTTTGGATTTTGAACTCACTTTTATATCTTCGGACTTACCATTTTTCTCTCACACGCTGATTCAATATCATGTCATATATTGATGAATAGGGGGGCGATGGAGGGTTCTTAGGAGGGATATGTGGAGTAGACAGATGGTTTTCAGAGATATGAGTCGTTGCTATGTGGTGTAGTCTTTTTGAACAGTTGATATTGTCCTTTACTTGCCTTTGGCATTGGGGATGTCTTATGGTTTTCCTTTTTGGTCTTGTGTTGTGCTTAAGAACCTGTGCGTAGGCGTCGTTTTTCTCTCCTTCGTTTCTACGTTTTTGTGGGTCTGTGCGCAGATGTCCCTTTCCCAGCTGATGTTTGGTGGTATTTACCCAGAGGCAACAATCCTTTGCACGAGTCGCTACGTTTAGGGTGACAGTGAAATTCTTTCCCCCTTTCCGGCATTGTCAAAGGTGGTGGACTTCATGACTATTGGTTTGTCTTTGTTGTGTCTATTTTGTGGTGTGGTGGGTGGGTTGTACTTGTTTCTAGGTTCCTCATTTTCCAGATGGACATAGTGCTTTGTTGGGTGTCAACATTTGCACGGACTGTTACGGCTTCTTTATCCTAGCTTGCCAACTGGGTTTTAGTTTTCTTCCTCGGAGGTGTATGAATCGTGCTGACGGGTAAGTTTTTGTTTCTGCGCGGGGTTTTCCATACCCCTTTTCTGTGTGTTTTTACATCCCTAGACAGGCCACGTAATTCTTTGTAAGCTGCTGTCATGTTTTACTGTGAGGGTTTCAGTCGTTCTCTTATGCGGGTTGTCCTAGGTTTGTTAGATAGGGGTTTTGATCCGTTACGGGTGGAATTTTTTTATTCCTCCCCATTGTCCCCCTCGAAGCTCAGGTTTTGGACAGGAGTCCAATTTATCAACATGATAATCCTAGTACCGACATGTATAAAAAGTGGGAAGTATGTCATCTTTGTGCTTTTTTCTGTTGTGGGGTCTGGGTCTTGTGGGGTTTCCCTTCTTCTTAGAGGTTTGTTTAGGGTTTCATGGTTGAGTTCCTCCACCAAGCTTGTTAGAGATTTTTAGGCAGTCAGTTTAGGGCTTTATTTGAGTATGGCTCATGAAAGATCAAAGTGCCTGGGTATCCTAGCTAACCCTAATGAGAAAGTGGTCTTTGTATCATGCCTTTCAGAGGGAGGTGGCTTATCACCATCATGTCGTAATATACACAAGCAGCCCACTTGCTTGGGCTAGTCGGATGTTGGGGTCAACCAAGGGTCTTTTTTGGGCGATCATGCACTCAAGGTGCTTTCGTCCAGAGCTGTACCTTTTTCGGAGCCAGAGGTGAATTCCTTAGGGATGGGACCAGACACCAACCATTCCCCTTCTCTTCCCGTTGGTCAGGACTCGTCTCTACAGTATAAGGTGCATGTTATAACTAAAAAATTGACTTTTGAAAAGATTAATCCTTCGCAGCCGGTGTGTGTGCTTGAAAAAGACATTACAATGGACATGGTGGTGGCCCTAACAAGAGGGAATTGGTGGGAAAATTTGAATTTATCAAATTGTCTCGACACGCAATTGTTGTGTGGACTCAGGATTCTTGGAAACATCTTATTAAGAAACTTCTACGGGTTATGATGCTGGATGGAGGATGGACCAGCTTTCACTTTCTGTCGGAGGAGGACAAGTCTGTAATTTAGGAGAGGTTCTGGGTCTTTGGACATGGCTCACTAGTTTTGAAAATATGGCATGTGGGGTTTGATCCTAGATGCAAAAAAATGGACTAGTGACACCTTTGTGTGCTTCTTCTGGGTTTCCCTGTCCACTGCTGGAACATCAAATGGTTCATGGGGATAGCAAACTATATTGGAAATTTTATCCTGATGGAAGAGGAACAACTTATGGGTTTCATTTGAACGAACCCCTAGGGATTTGGTGCAAGTGGAGGTCGTGGTGGATTTCTCGAGGACATTGTGGTCTAGTGGGAGGGGGGTTCTTTCATCCAAAGGTTGGACTGCTGGCGCATCCATTTTCGGTGCCATGCCTGTCAAAAGATTGGTCATTCTAGGTCCTTTTGCACATCAAATGCTATGGTTGCATACAAAGAACGCTTATTAAAGGTGGTTGAATGGGAAGCCATGGAACCATTGGGAAATTTTTTAAGCTTACCTATTCCCTTGGACTAGGATTCTGCTCACACCTTTGTTGGTAAGTTTACACAAACTATACCTATTCTTTTGAAATTTATTTCTGTTGAAGAAATTTTGAGTGCTATGTCTACTTCAGGTTTTGAGGACTATAGGGAGGGCTTAGAAGTAAACTATAAGAATTTCAACGATCCTTTTGTTTCCCTATCTGAGGGGGTAATTGCTGGCAGGGACTCGCACTCAGAGGATCCCTCTTTGGAGGGGTCACTGGCTATTGATCTGTTGAGGGTGGAGTTCGACTCCTATCTGGTATTGGTTCCCTCCTCGGAGAAGGTTCTAGAACTCCACATCTTTTCGGAGGAGTATTTCCCTACTCTCCCCACTCTCCATCCATCTCTGGATGTTACTCTTTCTCCTTCCTCGATTCCTGACACCTCTCCTGTCTACCCTATTGAGGTGAGTTGGACTCCCTCGGTGTCTCTCAAACCTATTCCCATTTATGCCTCAAAGGAAGTGGAGGAACCGACTATCTTTCCTATTTCATCCATCATAGTTGCCAATGTCTTTGTTCAAAATCCTAAAAAACATCTAAGAGTGAGGGGTTGCCCTCCGGTTGGGAGGAAGCCATCTTCTGATGACAATGATTTCACTAATCCGATTATCCCTTCTTTGTTGGATAGGGGTTTAGGTGACTCTTTGGAACCTGCTACAACTTCTCCTTCTTAATATCTTAGATATGTAGCAGCCCCCATTGAGAAGTTTAAATGATTCTTACATATTTCAATATTCGACACTTAGGTAGTGGCTCCAAACATACTGCTCTGAAACACTTTATTTAGGCTAATAAACTGGGGATTGTGATGTTACAAGAAACTCTGATGTCGACCTCTTCCTCCCGTGACATCTTCTTAAAAATTAATCCTTGTTGGAGAGTTTGTGCTTATGATGTTGTTGGACAGTTTGGGGGAACCCTGATTGCCTAGAACCCTTTGATGGCCCTTTTCATGTTGTGTCGGTCTTTTGGTGGAAGGAAAGTTAAAGGGATTCTCCAATATGATTCACATTCTAAATATCTATGGACCTTACTCAAATCAAAAATTGTTTTGGGATCAGCTGGTTTGTTCGGGCCTCCTTTCGGATCATTCCCTCATTGTGGACAGGGATCTAAATTTCACCACTTCACTTGGAGAGGTTTGGGGGTCGAGGAATGTTTCAGATCCTTTGGTGGAGTGCTTTTCTGATATCTTTGAGGCTTCCAACCTGCTGGATACTTTCCCTGCAATATTAGCTCCTACCTTATCAAATGGAAGGAGTGGACTTGTCGGTAGTGCTAAGAGACTTGACAAATTTTATATGGCGAAGGAACTTTGTGAGAGGATGGGTCGTTATCGATCATAGAACTACCCGACGGGATTTTATGACCATAAGGCCATCATTCTTCAATTGGATTTTGATACTAATCTGACCCCCTATCCTTTCAAGTTTAGTGTGGTTTGGCTAGGAGATCCAGATTTCAAATCTATGATTCTGGGAAATTGGAACAGTTACTCTGACCCATCCGCTAGGCGAGCGAATACAATGACAAGGTTGGTTAACAAGCTCACTTTTCTAAAAAGGGATGTGATGAAGTGGGAAAGACAGAACAAGATTGATAACAACAAGGCTTGTGTGGATATTGAAGAGGAGATTCAAGTGGTTGATTCACTGGTCATTGATAACAAGTTCAGTGAAATGAATTTACTTAGATACCACTCCCAAAAAACAACAGCTACTATTACAGAAGGAAGAAACTCTCTGAAAAAATAGGTGAGCAACATGGATTAAGGCGAGGGATAGAAACAATAAGTTCTTCCATAATTTTGAAAACAAAAACAAATGCACAATGCTATTTGGGAAATGGATGTTTTTTGATAATAGGTCTCTGAAATAGGCGGCCAATGCCTTCTTTCAGAAGGTGTACATTGAAAAGCATGCCACTAATTTTTTTTACCAGATGAATACTATTAATCTCTTTCCACGTTTTATTGATAGCAAGGATTGTGATGATATCGACAGGGATAGATCTTCTGCAGACATTCTGAAGGTTCTCAAGGGATTTGCTATGGATAAAAGTCTAGGTCCTAAGGGCCGGACTGTGGAATTTTTCCTACATTTTTATGACCTGATGGGTGATGAGATTACTGAGGCTATTGACAACACCAGTCGACAGGGGGTGGTTCCTGACTATTTGAACTTAACCTATATCACTCTTATTCCCAAGAAGGACAGATCGGTATCCTTCAACAGCTATAGACCAATCGCTCTTTGTAATTTGACTTATAAAATTATCACCAAACTCATTGCAGAAAGGATGAAGCCTCAGTTGGGCCTTCATATATTGAATGAATAGTTTGGTTTTCCTTTTTGGTCTTATGTTGTGCTTAAGGACCTGTGCGTAGTTGTATTTTTTCTCTCCTTCGTTTTTTTGTGGGTCTGTGCGCAGATGTCCCTTTCCCAACCAGTGTTTGGTGGTATTTACCCAGAGGCGACAACCCTTTGCACGAGTCACTACGTTTAGGGTGACAATGAAATTATTTCCCCCTTTCCAGCATTGTCAAAGGTGGTGGACTTCATGACTATTGGTCTGTCTTTGTTGTGTCTATTTTGTGGTGTGGTGGGTGGGTTGTACTTATTTCTAGGTTCCTCATTTTCCAGATGGACATAGTGCTTTGTTGGGTGTCTAAACAATGTGTCAGCGTTTGCACGAACTATTACGGCTTCTTTATCCCGGCTTGCCAACTGGGTTTTAGTTTTCTTCCTCGGAGGTGTATGAATCGTGCTAATGGGTAAGTTTTTGTTTCTACGTGGGGTTTTCCATACCCCTTTTCTGTGTGTTTTTACATCCCTAGACAGGCCACGAAATGCTTTGTAAGCTGCTATCAGGTTTTACTGTGAGGGTTTTAGACATTCTCTTCTGCAGGTTGTCCTGGGTTTGTTAGATAGGGGGTTTTGATCCATTATGGGTGGAATTTTTTTATTCCTCCCCATTGTCCCCCTCGAAGCTCAGGTTTTGGAAAGGAGTCCAATTTATCAACATGATAATCCTAGTACCAACATGTATAAAAAGTGGGAAGTATGTCATCTTTGTGCTTTTTTCTGTTGTGGGGTTTGGGTCTTGTGGGGTTTCCCTTCTTCTTAGAGGTTTGTTTAGGGTTTCATGGTTGAGTTCCTCCACCAAGCTTGTTAGCAATTTTCAGGCGGTCAGTTTAGGGCTTTATTTGAGTATGGCTCATGAGGGATCAAAGTGCCTGGGTATCCTAGCTAACCCTAATGAGAAAGTGGTATTTGTATCATGCCTTTCAGAGGGAGGTGGCTTGTCACCGTCATGTTGTAATATACACAAGCAGCCCGCTTGCTTGGGCTAGTCGGATGTTGGGGTCAACCAAGGGTCTTTTTTGGGTGATCATGCACTCAAGGTGCTTTCGTCCAGAGCTGTACCTTTTTTGGAGCCGGAGGTGAATTCCTCAGGGATGGGACCAGACACCAACCATTCCCCTTCTCTTCTCGTTGGTCAGGACTCGTCTCTACAGTATAAGGTGCATGTTATAACTAAAAAATTGACTTTTGAAAAGATTAATCCTTTGTGGCCGGTGTGTGTGCTCGATAAAGACATTACAATGGACATGGTGGTGGCCCTAATAGAGAGGGAATTGGTGGGAAAAATCGAATTTATCAAATTATCTCGACATGCGATTGTTGCGTGGACTCAGGATTCTTGGAAACATCTTATTAAGAAACTTCTACGGGTTATGATGCTGGATGGAGGATGGAACAGCTTTCACTTTCTGTCGGAGGAGGACAAGTCTGTAATTTAGGAGAGGTTCTGGGTCTTTGGACATGGCTCACTAGTTTTGAAAAGATGGCATGTGGGGTTTGATCCTAGATGCAAAAAAATGGACTAGTGATACCTTTGTGTGCTTCTTCCGGGTTTCCCTGTCCACTACTGGAACATCAAATGGTTCACGGGGATAGCAAACTGTATTGGAAATTTTATCCTGATGGAAGAGGAACAACTTATGGGTTTCATTTGAACGAACCCCTAGGGATTTGGTGCAAGTGGAGGTCGTGGTGGCTTTCCCGAGGACATTATGGTCTAGTGGGAGGGGGGTTCTTTCATCCAAAGGTTGGACTGCTGGGGCATCCATTTTCGGTGCCATGCCTGTCAAAAGATTGGTCATTCTAGGTCCTTTTGCACATCAAATGCTATGGTTGCATACAAAGAACGCTTATTAAAGGTGGTTGAATGGGAATCCATGGAACCATTGGGAAATTTTTTAAGCTTACCTATTCCCTTGGACTAGGATTCTGCTCACACCTTTGTTGGTAAGTTTACACAAATTATACCTATTCTTTTGAAATTTATTTCTGTTGAAGAAATTTCGAGTGCTATGTCTACTTCGGGTTTTGAGGACTATAGGGAGGGCTTAGAAGTAAACTATAAGAATGTCAACAATCCTTTTGTTTCCCTATCTGAGGGGGTAATTGCTGGTGGGGACTCGCACTTACAGGATCTCTCTTTGTAGGGGTCATTGGCTATTGATCTGTCAAGGGTGGAGTTCGACTCCTATCTGGTATTGGTTCCCTCCTTGGAGAAGGTTCTAGAACCCCCCATATTTTCGGAGGAGTATTTCCCTACTCTCCCCACTTTCCGTTCATCTCTGGATGTTACTCTTTCTCCTTCCTCGATTCCTGACACCTCTCCTGTCTACCCTATTGAGGTGAGTTGGACTCCCTCAGTGTCTCTCAAACCTATTCCCATTTATGCCTCGAAGGATGTGGAGGAACCGACTATCTTTCCTATTTCATCCATCATAGTTGCAAATGTCTTTGTTCAAAAGCCTAAAAAACATCTGAGAGTGAGGGGTTACCCTCTGGTTGGGAGGAAGTCATCTTCTGATGACGATGCTTTCACTAATCCGATTATTCCTTCTTTGTTGGGTAGGGGTTTAGGTGAATCTTTGGAACCTGCTACAACTTCTCCTTCTTAATATCTTAGATATGTAGCAGCCCCCATTGAGAAGTTTAAATGATTCTTACATCTTTCAATATTCGGTGCTTAGGTAGTGGCTCCAAACATACTGCTCTGAAACACTTTATTTAGGCTAATAAACTGGGGATTGTGATGTTACAAGAAACTATGATGTGGACCTCTTCCTCCTGTGACATCTTCTTAAAAATTAATCCTTGTTGGAGAGTTTGTGCTTATGATGTTGTTGGATAGTTTGGGGGAACCCTGATTGCCTAGAACCCTTTAATGGCCCTTTTCATGTTGTGTCGGTATTTTGGTGGAAGGAAAGTTAAAGGGATTCTCCAATATGATTCACATTCTAAATATCTATGGACCTTACTCAAATCGAAAATTGTTTTGGGATCAGCTGGTTTGTTCGGGCCTCCTTTCGGATCCTTCCCTATTGTGGACAGGGATCTAAATTTCACCACTTCACTTGGAGAGGTTTGGGGGTCGAGGAATGTTTCAGATCCTTTGGTGGAGTGCTTTTCTGATATCTTTGAGGCTTCCAACCTGCTGGATACTTTCCCTGCAATATTAGCTCCTACCTTATCAAATGGAAGGAGTGGACTTGTCGGTAGTGCTAAGAGACTCGACAAATTTTATATGGCGGA
This sequence comes from Pseudotsuga menziesii, assembly GCA_001517045.1. Classification (NCBI taxonomy): domain Eukaryota; kingdom Viridiplantae; phylum Streptophyta; class Pinopsida; order Pinales; family Pinaceae; genus Pseudotsuga; species Pseudotsuga menziesii. Next base: position 12,740 of record LPNX010863776.1, on the reverse strand, counting down.
GGAACTTTGTGAGAGGATGGGTCGTTATCGATCCTAGAACTACCCGATGGGATTTTATGACCATAATGCCATCATTCTTCAATTGGATTTTGATACTAATCTGACCCCCTATCCTTTCAAGTTTAGTTTGGTTTGGCTAGGAGATCCAGATTTCAAATCTATGATTCTAGGAAATTGGAACAGCTACTCCAACCCATCCGCTAGGCGAGCGAATACAATGACAAGGTTGGTTAACAAGCTCACTTTTCTAAAAAGGGATGTGATGAAGTGGGAAAGAGAGAACAAGATTGATAACAACAAGGCTTGTGTGGATATTGAAGAGGAGATTCAAGTGGTTGATTCACTGGTCATTGATAACAAGTTCAGTGAAATGAATTTACTTAGATACCACTTCCAAAAAACAACAGCTACTATTACAAAAGGAAGAAACTCTCTGAAAAAATAGGTGAGCAACATGGATTAAGGCGAGGGATAGAAACAATAAGTTCTTCCATAATTTTGAAAACAAAAGACGAATGCACAATGCTATTTGGGAAATGGATGTTGAAGGGGAAGAGTTTATTTGTGATAATAGGTCTCTGAAACAGGAGGCCAATGCCTTCTTTCAGAAGGTGTACATTGAAAAGCATGCCACTAATTTTTTTTACCAGATTGAATACTATTAATCTCTTTCACGTTTTATTGATAGCAAGGATTTTGATGATATCGACAGGGATAGATCTTCTGCGGACATTCTGAAGGTTCTCAAGGGATTTGCTATGGATAAAAGTCTAGGTCCTGAGGGCTGGACTGTGGAATTTTTCCTACATTTTTATGACTTGATGGGTGATGAGATTACTGAGGCTATTGACGACACCGGTCAACGGGGGGTGGTTCTTGACTATTTGAACTTAACCTATATCACTCTTATTCCCAAGAAGGACAGATCGGTATCCTTCAATGACTATAGACCAATCGCTCTTTGTAATTTGACTTATAAAATTATCACCAAACTCATTGCAGAAAGGATCAAGCCTCGGTTGGGCCTTCATATATTGCATGAATAGTTTGGTTTTCTTCATAATCATCAAATACTAGATGACATGGTAATTGCTTAGGAATGTATACATTCGCTTAGCAAAAAAAATGACTGATTTTGTTTCAAAGTTATATCCGGAGAAGGCCTATGATCAATTGGATTGGTCCTTCATCCGGCTTATTCTTCTGCATGTTGGTCTATCTGTGGATTTATCTAAGTGGATTATGTCATGTATATCCTCGGCTAGCTTCTCCATTTTATTAATGGGTCACCTTCTCCATTCTTCAAAGGTAATATAGCCATTAAGCAAGGATGCCCCCTCTCACCTTACTTACTTATACCAATGATTTAAGTTTTGAGTCGCTTGATTATTAATTCCAAGGAGAACTTCCTTTTCTCTGGGATCAAGGTGACCAGAACACTGTTTATAACCCACATTCTTTATGTCGATGATGTTCTTATCTTTGGCAATGGAACTTTGGGTTACAAGAAGTACTTGAAGGACATTTTTGACATTTTGTTTGGGGCATCATGTATGAAACTCAACCCTCATAAGTCTAGTTTCTCTGTCTTTTGTCAGGATCAATTGATTATGGACTCTATTTCACACTCTTTTCCTTACAAAATGGAAAGTTTGGATAAGGGTATTAAATACTTAGGTTTTGTTATAAAACCTAATGCATATAAGAAAGGGGGTTGGGCCTGGATATTGAAAAATTAAGCTGGAAGATAGACAAATGGACTTCTCATTGGCTCTCCTTTGATGGCATGCTACTTCTCATCACTTTGGTATTGCAAGGTATACCTGTTTATTGGTTCTCACGGTTCAAAGTCCGGAAAGGAATTATAGATAGTATGAGGAAGATGATCTCCCATTTTCTTTGGAATGGTAAGAAAAAATATTTCAGATTCCATCTTGTTGGGTCGGAGGCTATGTCCAAACCAAAACCTCTTGGTGGATGGGGGATCAAGAACCTCAGTTTGTTTAATTTGACTCTTTGTGCCAAAAGTATCTTGCGATGTCTCTTTGATAATGGTCTGTGGGGAAAGTGATCAGAGGTAAATACTTGAAGAATATTCCCATGTCTATCTGGCTTAGAGATAGGTGCACGTCAACTGCAACACCATCAAATATTTGGAGAAGCATCTCTAAGACACTTCCTTTCATTGCACGAGACCTTGGATGGTTTATTGGTAGGGGGTGCCAATGTACATTGGGATTGATACCATCATGCTGGAAAATACGACTCTTTCTGAGGGCCTAATCAGACACCTCCATATTAGAAATATTATTGTCTTAAAACAAGCGGTTAAGGAGGAAGGGGAACTTGCCATTTAGTGGCTCACAAAAGAGTACCTGCAATTGTTCGGTGATTGGGCATTGGAATGGAGGCATATATTACCAGTTTAACTATGTATGGCATTAGATTATCGGATTATAATGACAACATAGTTTGGTTTCTGAATAAAAACCGGGGTGATTTCACTACTTCCTTGGCATATAACACGCTAGTGGAGAAACAATCACCTAAGCCTATTTACTGGTGGATGTGTTGGACCAGGAAGGGTAAGCTCCCATAAAAAATTTAGTGTTTGACTTGTCTTGTCCTAAAGAAGAAGATTCTAACTTGGGAAGGTTTACAAAAAAGAGGTTTCAGTGGGTTGGGAAGATGTAGTCTTTGTTGTGCTGCATATGAAACTGTGGATCGTCTTTTTGGTCAGTGTAACTTATTGAATGATGTTTGGAGTTCTCTCATGTTAATTTTGCATGTATAATTCAAGTGGGAGATGTTTAGTTTGGAGGATAAATTGTATCGATGGAAGGGCCTCTTTCCTTCTTTAATGGATACTCCTTTGGCTACTTTGTGGGAGATTTGGCGGGCTCGAAACTTGGCCATATTTTAGGAAACTTCTAGCGGTAGAGGTAGTTTGCATTAATATCTTGTTTAGACTGAAGGAGTTTGGTTGTGGATCCTTGCACATCACTGTTAGAGTGACTCAACCAACACTCAATGATAAGGCTCTAGTGACTGGCTATTTTGATGGGGAAGAACAAAAATGATTGTGTGGTGTTGGGATGGTGATTAAGCTAAACATGAAACATTGCTACAAGTTAAGGATGGTTATGGGGTTCATAACTAATACTAAATCAGAATTGGTGGATTTATGGGGGATTCTCTAGTTTGCTAACTACAAACAACTACACTTATGCTATGTTTTGGGGGACTCCAAAGCTATAGTGGATTGGGTCAATAAGAATCACAATATATATTCACTGAACCTTTCCCATTGGTTGAGCAGAGTCAGAATCATTATTGGCTACTTCCCGAGGACTTCCTTTCACCATATATATAGGGAATAAAACAATGAAACTGATTCACTTTTGAAAAAGGCCATTGATGATAAGCCTGCATGCCTCTCCTTCATGGAATTACTTGATGGGATCGTGATTGACTCGAGAATTTGAGTGTTTAACTTTCTCATATATCATTTTTTTGTTTGTCTACAACTTGGACATCCAATTCATTAGTTTGTTGTTGGTATCGTAAGACTGATATTGAAAGATGTTAATAGTGTGTGGTTGGGATGAATGTCTTGAATTATGGTTTATATGTAAGATGTTGAGGTAAGCTATATATGTTACAAGCTTGAAATTTTTTATATGCATGATAACATAGGTGAAAACCTAATAGAGAATCCCCCTCTCCCGGTTTGTACTTATGCCATAGTTTTAATATTAAAAAAATTATTTGTTCTTTATGAAAAAAAAATATTGATGTGGAAAAAGTTGGCCTCATCCTAAGATTTATTAATTTTATATTATCCTATCATACTTTGATTAGGGAAAATCTGGCTTCGTAATGATATTTATCAATGTTTTGCTAAGAATACTTGAGAGGTTTAAGGGACAAATTCGTTTTTGAAGTATGTGTGAGTATCACCATTAAAAGATAAAGAGTAAAGAGTACATTAAAATAAAATATAACAAAAAACAATCTTACAAGTCATAATGATTTTGCATTTAGAAGTAAAGGTCATGGTTACTATAGGGAGGGCTTAGAATTAAACTATAAGAAGGTCAACGATCCTTTTGTTTCCCTGTCTGAGGGGGTAATTGCTGGTGGGGACTCGAACTCAGAGGATCCCTCTTTGGAGGGGTCACTAGCTACTGATCTGCAGTGGGTGGATTTTGGCTCCTATATGGTATTGGTTCCCTCCTTGAAGAAGGTGCTAGAACCCCCCATATTTTCAGAGGAGTATTTCCCCACCCTCCCCACTCTTTGTCCATCTCTGGATGTTACTCTTTCTCCTTCCTCGATTTCTGGCACCTCTCATCTATTCCCTATTGAGGTGAGTTGGACTCCCTCGGTGTCTCTCAAACCTATTCCCATTTATGCCTCGGAGGATGTGGAGGAACTGACTATCTTTCCTATTTCATCCATCATAGTTGCGAATGTCTTTGTTCGAAAGCCTAAAAAACATTTGAGAGCGAGGGGTTACCCTCCGGTTGGGAGGAAGCCATCTTCTGATGACGATGCTTTCACTAATTTGATTATCCCTTCTTTGTTGGACAGGGGTTTAGGTGACTCTTTGGAACCTGCTACAACTTCTCCTTCTTAAGATCTTAGATATGTAGCAGCCCCCATTGAGAAGTTTAAATGATTCTTACATCTTTCAATATTCGGCGCTTGGATAGTGGCTCCAAATGTACTTGTCTGAAACACTTTATTTAGACTAATAAACTGGGGATTGTGATGTTACAAGAAACTATGATATTGGCCTCTTCCTCCTGTGACATCTTCTTAAATATTAATCCTTGTTGGAGAGTTTGTGCTTATGATGTTGTTGGACACTCTGGGGGAACCCTGATTGCCTAGAACCCTTTAATGGCCCTTTTCATGTTGTGCCGGTCTTTTGGTGGAAGGAAAGTTGAAGGGATTCTCCAATATGATTCACATTCCAAATATCTATGGACCTTACTCAAATCGAAAATTGTTCTGGGATAAACTAGCTGGTTTGGGCCTCCTTTCGGATCCTTCCCTCATTGTGGATGGGGATCTAAATTTCACCACTTCACTTGGAGAGTTTTGGGGGTCGGGGAATGTTTCGGATCCTTTAGTGGAGTGCTTTTCCAATATCTTTGAGGCTTCCTACCTGCTGGATACTTTCCCTGCAATATTAGCTCCTACCTTGTCAAATGGAAGGAGTGGACTGGTAGGTAGCGCTAAGAGACTTGACAAATTTTATATAGAGGAGGAACTTTGTGAGAGGATGGGTCATTATCGATCCTGGAACTACCCGGTGAGATTTTATGGTCATAAGGCCATCATTATTCAATTAGATTTCGATACTAATTTGACCCCCTATCCTTTCAAGTTTAGTCTGGTTTGGCTGGGAGATCCAGATTTCAAATCTATGATTCTGGGAAATTGGAACAGTTACTCTAATCCATCTGCTAGGCGAGCGAATCCAATGACAAGGTTGGTTAACAAGCTCATGTTTCTAAAAAGGGATGTGATTAAGTGGGAAAGATAGAACAAGATCGATAACAACAAGGCTTGTGTGGATATTGAAGAGGAGATTCAAGTGGTTGATTCACTGGTAATTGATAACAAGTTCAGTGAAGGTAATTTACTTAGATACCACTCACTTCCAAAAAACAATAGCTACTATTACAGAAGGAAGAAACTATCTGACAAAATAGGCGAGCAACATGGATTAAGGTGAGGGATAGAAACAATAAATTCTTCCATAATTTTGCAAACAAAAGACGAATGCACAATGCTATTTGGGAAATGGATGTTGAAGGGGAAGAGTTTATTTGTGATAATAGGTCTCTGAAATAGGCAGCCAATGCCTTCTTTCAGAAGGTGTACACTGATAAGCATGCCACTAATGTTTTTGACCAGATGAAGACTATTAAGATCTTTCCACGTTTTTTTCATAGCAAGGATTGTGATGATATCGACAGGGATAGATCTTCTGTGGACATTCTGAAGGTTCTCAAGGGATTTGCTATAGATAAAAGTCCAGGTCTTGACGGCTAGACTGTGTAATTTTTCCTGATGACTGACGAGATTACTGAGGTTATTGATGACACCCAGCGACAGGGGGTGGTTCCTGACTATTTGAACTTAATCCATATCACTCTTATTCCTAAGAAGGACAGATCAGTATCCTTCAACAACTATAGACCGATCTCTCTTTGTAACTTGCTTTACAAAATTATCACCAAACTCATTGCAGAAAGGATCAAGCCTCAATTGGGCCTTCATATATTGAATGAATAGTTTGGTTTTCTTCATAATCGTCAAATACTAGATGATGTAGGAATTGCTCAGGAATGTATACATTGGCTTAGCAAAAAAAATGATTGCTTTTTTTTTTTAAGTTATATCTGGAGAAGGCCTATCATCAATTGGATTGGTCCTTCATCTGACTTATTCTTCTACATGTTGGTCTATCTATGGAGTTATCTAAGTGGATTATGTCATGTATATCCTTGTCTAGCTTCTCCATTTTTATTAATGGGTCTCCTTCTTCGTTCTTCAAAGGTAATATGGGCATTAAGAAAGGATTCCCCCTATCACCTTACTTATTTATACCGACGATTTAAGGTCTGAATCGCTTGATTGTTAATTCCAAGGAGAATTGCCTTTTCTCTGGGATCAAGGTGACCAGGTGACTGTTTATAACCCACCTTCTTTATGTCGATGATGTTCTTATCTTTGGCGATGGAACTTTGGGTTACTAGAAGCACTTGAAGGACATTTTTGACATTTTGTTTGGGGCATCAGGTATGAAACTCAACCCTCATAAGTCTGGTTTCTCTATCTTTTGTCAGGATCAATTGATTATGGACTCTATTTCACACTCTTTTCCTTACAAAATGGAAAGTTTGGATAAGGGTATTAAATACTTAAGTTTTGTTCCAAAACCTAATGCCTATAAGAAAGGGAGTTGGGCCTGGATATTGAAAAATAAAGTTGGAATATAGACAAATGGACTTCTCATTGGCTTTCCTTTGGTGGTATGCTACTTCTCATCATTGCGATATTGTAAGGTATACCTGTTTATTGGTTCTCACTGTCCAAAGTCTGGAAAGGAATTATAGATAGTATGAGGAAGATGATCTCCCATTTTCTCTAGGATGGTAAGAAAAAATATTTCAAATTCCATCTTGTTGGGTCGGAGGCTATCTCCAAACCAAAACCTCTTGGTGGATGGGGGATCAAGAACCTCAGTTTGTTTAATTTGACTCTTTGTGGCAAAAGTCTCTTGCGATGTCTTTTTGATAATGGTATGTGGGGAAAGTGATAAGAGGTAAATACTTGAAGAATATTCCCATGTCTATTTGGATTAGAGACAGGTGCAGGTCAGTTGTAACACCATCCAATATTTGGAGAATCATCTCTAAGACACTTCCTTTCATTGCACGAGACCTTGGATGGTTGATTGGTAGGGGGGTGCCAATGTACATTGGGATTGATCCCATCGTTAGCATGCTGGAAAATACGACTCTTTCTGAGGGCCTAATCAGACACCTCCATATTAGAAATATTATTGTTTTAAAACAAGCGGTTAAGGAGGAAGGGGAACTCGCAATTAAGTGGCTCACAACAGAGTACCTGCAACTGTTTGGTGATTGGGCGTTGGAATGGGAGGCATATATTACGAGTTTAACTATGTATGGCATTAGATTATCGAATTATAACGACAACATAGTTTGGTTTCTGAACAAAAAGCGGGGTGATGTCACTGCTTCCTTGGCATATAACACGCTAGTGGAGCAGTAATCACCTAAGCCTCTTTACTGGTGGATGTCATGGACCTGGAAGGGTATGCTCCCATAAAAAAATCAGTGTTTGACTTGTCTTTTCCTAAAGAAGAAGATTCTAACTTGGGAAGGTTTACAAAGAAGAGGTTTCAATGGGTTGGGAAGATGTAGTCTTTGTTGTGCTGCATATGAAACTGTGCATCGTCTTTTTGGTCAGTGTAAAGTATTCAATGATGTCTGGAGTTCTCTCATGTTAATTTTGCATGTATCATTCAAGTGGGAGCTGTTTAGTTTGGAAGATAACCTGTATCGATGGAAGGACCTCTTTCCTTCTTTAATGGATACTCCTTTGGCTTCTTTGTGGGAGATTTGGCAGGCTAGAAACTTGGCCATATTTTAGGACACTTCTGGTGGTAGAGGCAGTTTGCATTAATATCCTGTCTAGACAGAAGGATTTTGGTTGTGGATCCTTGCACATCAATGCTAGAGTGACTCAACCAACACTCAGTGATAAGCCTCTGGTGACTGGCTATTTTGATAGGGAAGAACAAAAAGGATTGTGTGGTGTTGGGATGGTGATAAAGCTAAACATGAAACATGGCTACAAGTTAAAGATGGTTATGGGGTTCGTAACTAATACTAAATCAGAATTGGTGGATTTATGGGGGCTTCTCTGGTTTGCGCACTACAAACAACTGCACTTATGCTAGGTTTTGGGGGTCTCCAAAGCTATAGTGGACTGGGTCAATAAGAAGCACCATATATATTCACTGAACGTTTCCCATTGGTTGAGCAGAGTCAAAAGCATTATTGGCTACTTCCTGAGGACTTCCTTTCACCATATATATAGGGAATAAAACAATGAAACTAATTCACTTTCGAAAAAGGCCATTGATGATAAGCTTGCATGCCCCTCCTTCATGGAATTACTTGATGGGATCGTGATTGACTCGAGAATTTGAGTGTTTAACTTTCTCATATATCATTTTTTTGTTTGTCTACAACTTGGACATCCAATTCATTAGTTTTGTTTTGTGTTGGTATCGTAAGACTAATATTGAAAGATGTTAATAGTGTGTGGTTGGGATGAATGTCCTAAATTATGGTTTATATGTAAGATGTTGATGCAAGCTAAGTATGTTACAAGCTTGAAAGTTTATATATGCATGATAACATAAGTGAAAACCTGATAGAAAATCCCCCTCTCCTAGTTTTTACTTATGCCATAGTTTTAATATAAAAAAACTTTTTGTTCTTTATGAAAAAAAAATATTGAGATGGAAAAAGTTGGCTTCATCCTAAGATTTATTAATTTTATGTTATCCTATCATAATTTGATTAGGGAAAATCTGGCTTCGTAATGATATTTACCAATGTTTTGTTAAGAATACTTGAGAGGTTTAAGGGACAAATTCGTTGCCGAAATATGTGTGAGTATCACCATTAAAAGATAAAGAGTACATTAACAAAAAAAACCAATCTTACAAGTCATAATGATTTTGAATTCAGAATTAAAGGTCAAGGTTATAAATGAAGACAAGAGTTATTAATAACACATTAATCCAAGTATCTAGAAAGAAGTAACTACCAAGTATCAAACTTAAAAGGGGTTAACCTTGCGAATTTAATATCTTAAAAAAAACTTTAAAATTTTGATTGTCATTTTAAGCTACATAAAATTGCTTTGTTAAAATTGCATATATACTTTTAATCAATCTATGCTTAGAAGGCATAGGATGAGTCTAGATGGAAAAAAATGACGCATTATATGTTGGATAACTTATAAATTGCAATTGGAAATTAGTATTATATATTGCAATTGGAAATTAGTATTATTATTGAAGACGGATTGAATCTGACGATGGATTCATGGTACTTATCCTTTGACGACCATGCATTGAGTGTCTCCAAAAGTTGATTAAAACTAAAACTAAAACTAAAAATTTATGTTTTAGAATCATAATCAATTTTTACATTATACAACATAATAGTTCAGGGCAACCATCGATGCTCCATGGGGCCATTGTTTCAAACCATTACTCCTTTGTCGAGCTTAGTCACCTCGTTTTCTAGCTTGTCCTCTAGACTATTGTCATGACTTCTGATATGCAAGTATTTGACTTTTCTTACATTGTGTAAATTCCATGCTACTCTGTTGTATACTGCACTCCTGATCTTGTCTGGTTGAGAAACTTGATTTATTACTTGCTTAATAATATAGAGAGAGTATCCAAAGATCATATTTATTGTAACCCAAGGTTTTTAACAAATTGTCGACTCTAGGAGAAAGATATATACTTCATCATAATTGTTAGAAGAAGTACCTAGATCCTAAGAGAACTTGACTTTTTTTATTCCATCAAAGTCAATGATGACCCTCACAGCGCTTGCCACCTCGCGATTTCCTTTGGAAACCTTCTCAAAGAATAATTTGAAACACGGTTGGATAAACAACTAAGAATGGAAATCGTCTTTTGCACATTCTATCTCCATGAGAGAAGGGTCAGGGAAAGAGGAGATTTGGATTGAAGGTTTCTCATAGAAAGAAAATCTTGAACCCATTTTTTATCATTTTATTTGAGAGAGGTTCTTGATCGAGTCTCTAGATTGGATCTTTGGAAACAAGGGATTCAACCATTAGTGATGAATCTAATGGTTAATCTAGAGAGGGAGACAAGCTCTGAGCTAAAGATGACTTTGTTTCAAGCAAGCTAGATCTTCTAACATACAAACCTTGGAGAGACTATACATATTTTGCTTAGAACTATTTTGTTTATTAACACTCTATGAAAATAAGACTTCCAATAAAGGAGGCCGCTCCATGTCGATGGAAAGATGATCTCACAATCTAATTATGAGTATAATATCTCCCAAACTTGTTTTAAGTATTTACATTCAAGAAAAATATGTTTTGTTGTCTCCTCATTGCTTTGTCAAAGGGCACAATGTAATGGTCCTCTATTAATCTTTTCCTTAAGTTTTCATCTTTTCATATTTTCCCATGGGCTAGAACCTGTCATAATGTATTGTGCTTGGGAAGATCATTACAGTTCCAAATTTTCCACCAAAGGTAAGAGATAGGAGGAAGAGTAAAATTTCAAAGGACAAGATTATACCCCTCCTTGACGACATATTCACCAAAGTTCCTCCAACCTCTATGATATTTAGAGTCTAAACGTAGAGGCATTCCACCCTAAAGAAGAGACAACAACATTTCCATGGGATATTCTAGCTTTGAAGGAACCTTAAGCTTCCTCAAATTTCTCCATTGGCCATGATCATCCCATTCCATCAAATCAAACAAGGTTCGAACACCAATTCTACTCATCCATTCTTTGAGATCTATGAACCCTTCTTTTTGCATGATTGGAGGTCCATTGAGGATTTTGTCATCCCAAATACTTATTTATTTTCGATTTCCTAGAATCTAGTGATGTCCTTCCTAGATTATATAACCCGTTGTCTTACATATTTTCCATATGCTTGAGCCTAGCCCTTCCCAAGAGAAAGAATCTAGACAACGTAATATTGAGCCTTAGAAGTATTTATTTCTAAAATTCTCCTTTTACCATTCTCTCTTGCCAAAGATCATTCTCCATAAAGTTTTGGATCCTACTACTAGATTGACCAGCTTAGGTTCTCTGATACCCGCTCCTCCATTTGTGAATGAAGTTCTTACCACATCCCACTTTATTAGGTGGAACTTCCTTAGATTGGATTTCTCACCCCGCCACCAAAACCTTCGAATTTATTAGGAAATAGAGGACATCACAAAATCTGAAGAAAAATTAGAAGATCATTGAAAATGGGAAGGGAAGAGAGAACATACTTAATAAGAATAATCTTACCGATTGGGTGAAGCCATTGCAAACCCCAAGACTAAATTTTTGCTTTGATTTTGTGAAGTATATGCTCCCAATCAATAGCCCTGAGTTTAGAAAGGGAGATATTGGAAATTCCAAGATGTTTGAAAGAAGACCATTTGCGTTTCCCAACAAACTCAAGAATTGATAATATCCATTGAAGGAGACAGGGATAAATGTTCCAACAAAAAATGTTGTTTATTCCCATATTAACCATTCAACTAGAAGCCTCTATATAAAGATCAATAAAAGTATTAAAGTGCTAAGAATTTGTGATTGAAGCACATTGAATAAGAATAGTATCCTCTACAAACTAGGCATGGCTGATTTCTTTTACTCCGGTAACTATAAGGATACTAGGGAAGCTCCCAACCTCTTGTTCATTAGTTAAAGTCCAACTGAGAGATTTTGTCGTTAAGCTATAAATGACGGGTGAGAGATGGCACCCCTGCCTCTGTCCATGAGAATCCTATAAAAAAGAGATGGTTTTCCATTCACCGAGTGAGAAATCCAAGGCCTTCCAATACAAGCTTTAACCCACTTAATGAAGGTTGATGAGAGCCCAACTCTTATAGAACAACATTTATGAAACCATGCCTCATTATGTTCCAAGAGCCTAAATGGATACCACCTAAGAGGAGAGTAGAGAATTAGATACAATTGTTTCCTAACTCCCCATTACCAAATATTGGGTTGGATAAACAATATATTTTGGAAGCAGATAAAGTGAAGAAGCAGTTGCAACAATTTCTTGATCAAGGTGATTTGACCAAGCACCTCACCTTATGGCTCACCTATCATTATCATACCTAAGAAGGATGGAACCTGGTGGATGTGCATTGACAACAGATATTTGAACAGGATTACACTTAAGAACACAGGGTCTTCACTTGTTGACCAATATCCTATCACTTTAGTTCATATTGTGGGTTTTAAAATTATAAAAAATTGAACCAATATATTGCAGGTATTGGGGGTGATGAGGGGTTTAAGGTGGGGGTGGGTAGGGTGGTTTATAAGGATTGAGGTATAAAAAGGGGTGGGGAGGAGGTTTTAAGTATTAGGAGGGGGTTTCAACAAA
>LPNX010863756.1:664338-680152 GCA_001517045.1 Pseudotsuga menziesii | reverse complement strand
TGTTATCAAGTGCATTTGATGGACTTCTATTTCTCAAATATGCTGCACATTTTACTGCATCACCCCAAAACATTAGTTTTACATTCTTGAAAAACATCAGAGTGAACCATATTCATTATGGTTCTATTCATTCTCTCTGCTACACCGTTTTGTTGAGGATTGTAGGGAACGGTAGTCTGATGTGCAATTCCATGTTGGCGAAGATAATTTTCAAAAGCATTTGAAGTGTATTCTTTTCCATTATCAGTACGAAGTGTACCAATTTTTGATTGTGCTTGTTTTTCAATCAATGCATGAAAGTCTTTGAATGTTTGAAATGCTTCTGACTTTGTCTTTAAACAGTAAATCCAACACATTCGTGAGTAGTCATCAACAAATGTCATAAAGTACTTATTCCCATTTGCTGAAGGTGTTGGCATTGGGCCACATAAATAAGAATGCACTAGTTCTAATTTCCTACTTGCTCTGAAATTAGATTCATGGAATGGAAGCTTACTATGTTTCCCTAATATACATGCATCACATTTTTCCTTCTCTTTGGGAATGGTGGGCAGACCAAATACACCATTATTTCTCAACAAACGAAGACTGTTATAATTTAGATGACCAAATCTTGCATGCCACAATGAGCTAGATGACATATTACCTTCTCCATGCTGAGAGAGGTAGGCATAGTTCTGAAATCTTGCAGATGAACCCTTGAGCTTCAGTAGCTTTCCATCTTCATATCCGGTCATGATGACTTGGTTGTCAGAGGACTTTCTTATTTCAACGATTCCATCAAACATGTGGATGGAATGGCCTTGCTGTCAAATCTCCACCAAGGACAGCAGGCTTCTCTGCAACTCTGGAAGATAGAGAACGTTCTTCAACAAGAAATCAAGGAATCCAAGCATCTTCAGTCGAATGGTGCCCATTCCCCTTGGTTTAATACTAGACTTATTAGCAAAGTAAACTATGCCATCTATTGTTTCATTCAGTTCTTCAAAACAGTCTTTTCTAAATGTCATGTGTGATGTTGCACCAGTATCAAGCAGCCAACAATCTTTATAAGATGAGAGAGAAGTCATTTCATTAAATCCAAGATTACAATGTGCAACAATACAAGAATCATAAGATTTATTAGCATTTTTGTCATCTTTCTTCTGGTTGTGCTTGTCTTTGATGGAGTCCCACGACGCCCAACAATGATCTGATGTGTGCCCAGTCTTTCCACAATGCTTGCACTGCAAGTCTGATCTTTTGCTTCTGCTCCCTCTGCCTCTGAAATTTCTTCTTCCTTGTCCTCTCTCTTTACCGCAATCTCCCTTGGAAGGGTCTTTGGATTGGTCTTTTCCAGCTAGGGCAGCACCAATACTAGATGCCAAAGAGAGCATCTTTACAACTGTTAGTGTAATTTACAATAATGAACTTGATATGACAAAGAGAATGAGATAAAAGGAAAAACAATAACCTTGCAGGTCTACAGTCTCTGCCAAGGTGATTTACAATCTCAACTTCAGGTTTTAAAGATGATACAATGACACATGAAATATTACAACCAACAGTCAACAATTATCTCAGCTCTTCAAAATTTTATGCAGTCAACATGATGGGCAGTCTCAGCAATTTCCTTTCACGAGATCCACGCAGTCTTCACGATCAATTGTAGGTCGCAGCAGTATATGGAGAAGATTGCAGTCTCAAAAAGCATATATACTCAACGCATATATTCAGCTCCAATATAGATTCAAACTCACGCAGCATATATAGATTCAATATATACTCAGCTCATACAATAGACTCACTCTCCATGCAGTATATATACAACTCTCCACTCAGTAAGCTCCACACATGCAGCTCTACTCAATTTTCATTATCTTCTTGCATGTTTTCAAAGCATGCAGCAGTCTAGGGAGAGCACCAGCTCGATTACAATAATTCAGGTGGAAGTAATTTACAACAAACACTAACAATGTGAATGAAAATTACTGACTCCACGCAACTATATACAATCATAGGCTCATACAACAGCCTTACCATTTAGCCACGCCTTTCATAAATATGAAACTATTTCACTTCACACTCCACGCAAAAAACTAGGGTAAATTTAGGGTTTGTGTAACCACGCGATCACAAAATATTTTATCAACAATATTTTACCTCCACGCTCTTGAATCTTCACAGTGTCTTCAATCTTTACCTTCGGGCTCCACGCAAGCAACAGTCTCTCATGCACGCAATGGAAGTAAGATAGAAAGAAATTACATATGATAATGGCAGATAGCTGATCAAGAACACTGGTGTTTTATAACACCACCTCTTTACTGTCATGATCTTTTATTTGACCATGAGGAAGAGCATGATCGTTTCTTGATTATAGTGATTATAGTGTGGAATAATCACAGGTAACTGAAACTACTTGTAAACGGTGGTAGCTTGACAAGGCTTTGGTTAAGCAGCTACAACACCCAAAGAACCACACCAATGCAGCAACACCAAGGTTCCGCTACGCCACTCTCCACACTGTATTCACCTCCACGCAGCACTTCAAAGCACGGGCCTCCAAGTTTAGGGTTCACGCAGGTGCACATCTTTCACATTCAGGCTGTAATCTTCACAATCAGAGGTTACATGAATACAACATTTGTCGGCATGTCTGCAAATCAGAGAAACTGAATCCCCCACTTGGGCCTCCACCACCTCAATCCTCCATCTCTCGATAGCAAGCTCACAAGAAAAAGGAAATGGGAAGAACACCAAAGTGCTCTAAGGGACAAAGGGATGCAAACTCAAGCACAAGTTCTGGCAACAATGGACTATAGTTTCTTTGCTCTCAATTCTCTTATGCCTTCAATGTATCCAAAGGGTTCCTTATATAGCTTTTCAATGGGGTAATGAAAGGTCGAATCCGAGCGATCTTAAGACATATGGAAGGCCAAGAGACAAGTGAGTCGGATCCATGTCAAGTAAAACTCCAAAAGGATTTGGATTTTGTAGACATCCCAATGCACGCGGTTTTAGGGGTCAAACCCACATATATACGTGATAAGGGGTTTAAAAGTCGTGTATAACAATTTTCACATGTTTTTAGGGATGGTCTAGGAAACATCAAAGGGAAAAAAATGGTCCAAGGGGGCTAAAGAGTCTGCAAAGGGACAGGGGAAGGCCATACAAGTGTGATTCACCTGGTGTGGTAAAATCAGCTATAACAGATGCCCCCTAATGTGTGAGGTCAGAGGGGTCATACAATGGCCGAAATACATTATAAGTCCATCCCAGAAGTGGAGTGATGAAGAATCCTAAATGGAATACTAGCCACCCAATCAGCATAGTACAATGATACAATTCTGCACATAACTGCAAATACATATAGCAATCCTGGATACATAAGAGCACAATGTCCATGAATAGGCATGATACAAAACATGACATAAGTGGTCATCGCCACGTATAATATACATAAACTAGAATATCCATGATGAAGATATACAAAGGATCATGATCTCCATAATGGATGAAGATATACAATGGATCAAGATCTCCATAATAGTTGGAAATGTCTGACATATACTGGAATCAATTCACAAGAGCTGAATTCTCATGAACACTGGCATGATCAAGGAGGTAGCATATAAGAGATGCCACCAATCTAGAAGGTCTTCTACACAAACCGTTACGAGTACAATTCCTACTATGTGAATAGAGGTGTCGAGGTCAAACATAGTAGTCCATCGTCTAATTACCGGGCATTGATGTATACCGTTAACAGACGCGAGATCACCCACTGATAATGATAATGGGGATCAAGGTACTAAATTGCAAACTAACAAGTGTGAATAAATGTACTGAGGTCGAACACTTGAGAGGATCCATCGATCAGGGGACATTGATGTATTCCCAAAAATTGTCAATGGTGAGAGAACAGGCCACTGATGACTGCAAGTCTCAAGGCACTCAAAAATGACTCTAGATCCAATCCCAGAATAAATGATCTGAAGTCGATGGGATGGAATCCTCTATAAGGAAGGCATTAAGGCATCCCCCATCATCCAACATGAGGTACTCAATAAAGATGTATAATGTGGAAGGACTCGATCTTAAGGTGCATGAACTAGTAACTATACCACGAATGACTGACATGCAAAGTCAAGATAACTGAGGAATGGCTGACTGAGGTTTCAAATTCCTTCGAACAAGATCATAACGATGAATGGTGATTTAATAAAGGCAGCATAGACTCGATATACAAATCTGGGACATCTCTGCGACACAGGAGGCATCGACAGAGGTGCCATGGGGACTGGAAGCTTAACCAGTCGGTGGAGATAAACTCAGATAAACAAGTACAACTCCTAAATTCAAACTATAAACCAAACCATCGGATGTGATATACAGTGCTCTATTCGAAGGTGACATGACTCGACAGCTGACAAAAGACAACATTCCTTGTCCAGCTTTTTGGTTTTTTAATTTTTTTTTTCGACTTTTTCAAATATTTAAAAATCTTGAAAAAGAATAAAACTACTTTATAGTTACAGACTAGGAGGAGACAAGTGTCATAATATGCAAACAAACTAGTTCCAAGTAGTGGAGCATACCTGTTGCCGCCTTACACATACCTGGGTCACGTGGCATAAATCTTCGAGCCACTCGGTGTGTCCTTGGGGGCAAGTCTCAAGTCAAGGTTGTCACCTTGTTCTTGACTCCTCCGTTTAAGCTCAACTCCTAATGAAGCCGAGGGGGGTAGACCCTATTAAGTTACTAAGGCTAATTACTTAGTATGGTGATGTTAAACTGAATGAATTACTTAGGATTTTGAAAATTAACCAAAAACAACCATAGATGACAAGATACAAAATGAGCGCACGAAAGCACAATGCTGAGACACAATATATATATACAACAAGAAAATAGCCAGTGCCTTAAAATGGAGTCAAAATAAAGTCAATGTACTTGCATGTGCTTGGAGTGAATTTTTTACAATTGCCTCTTGGTACGTTTTAAGTTAATCTGAAATATGAGTTGATTAAAATTAGGTGAAGGGGTGGACTCTAGATATACCCAAGAGTACTTGGAGTATGACCAAAACTAAACCTTCACAGCTACCTGCAAGCAATATGTGGGCTGAATGGAGTCTCTAGGGCTATTGTTCATAACGCACCTGTTAGGGTGTGACAAAGATCGGTGCCTCGAGGTTACTTTTCAGAAGTTTTCACTTTCTTTGGGTATTTTTCCACCATAATGGTTTGATCTAGGTATTGGATTTTCACCTCATGGTTTATCAATTTGTGAAAGTGAATCATAATTATACTATTCACTCAAATGATTTTGATACACCTTGACTGATCGGATGAACTGTCACCAAGTGTAAATAATAGACACTGGAGTCTTGTCAATTTTAGTAAATTTTGAGATGGATGTTCTTGTTAAAAAGAAAACCCTCCAGGAACCTCTTTCGGTCCAAGTGGACCAAATTCAGGGAATCAAGGAGGGGTTGATTTTATTATGGTTACTGAAACAAATGATGATAGAAAATGAAACATAAAATGATAATCAAACCACAATTTTCTATTAGATTACCACAAACCTTTCTTCACCTTTCGGCTCAAAAGGAGGCTCGTGGGGTAAGTATTAAAGTTACTTTGAAACCAATAGAGATGGAATATGGAATTAATTTTATATCAAAGTATAATACCTTGCATATTAATACTATGCTATATTGAAAAAATATGAACGAACAACAAAAAATGACACAGACGCAAATCCCCCCGGGGGGATGGGGAATGGGCTCGAAAGAGCTTATTCAAAAATTATTTTTATTACCAATGGTTACAATATCAGAAAAATGATATGATGCCTCTTGATTCTTATATAGAATGAAATCAAGAGCTTACAAAGTACGAAAATTAAATATTTCAGTAAAAAAGCGAGACCCCTGGGGGTATTTAGATGCCCAAAAGTCACGTTCGAGCAGCAGCTCCTTCATTTTTCTGTTATGCCTCCTAAAAAACAGCAATATTATTAGACTTAAATATTCCCAAAAGCACTCTGAAATTACCTTTGGGTTAGCTTACTTTTAACAAAAAAATGCTAAGTAAAAACTAGTTAAAAAAGGTAAAAAAGGAACCAAGGAAAGCAAGCTTTCCTTGGGATCTTGCCTTGCATTTTAGGAATCCAATATGATGTGCACTGATTTTTAGATTTATCTTTTATAACAGAAAACAGAAATCTAATGCATGCAAGCAACAAATTTTCTTTAAAATTCAATGCAAAAAGGACGATTTCCCTAAAGCTAGATCTAGAATGCTTATGAAATATTTTAAGAGCAAGATCTAGACTATGGGCTTTGAGAAGATATATCTATGTTAAATTTACTTTTAAGATAATATATCCAAACAATATCAAAGCTATGAACAAAGTAACTGGGTAAAAGAGTTGATTTTGAGGGAGGAAGAGGAGGAGAGAAATGATGGTATCCTTGAATATCCACAGTGGAGATTTTAGGTGGAATGTCGAGGGACTATGCATTTGGAAGGTTTTGGAGAGAGTGAAGAAGAAAACTAGATCAGAATCCTCTCCAATCTAGGAAACTGCAGCTCAGCTGAAATAAAAAAACTTGCTGAAACACTTGTGAGATTCGATTAGTACATACACAGAGATTCATAATAACATGCATATAAGCTTATAGAACATGCTGAATATAGATCTCTAAACATGCATCAAAGGAAAGAGATGGCCAATAAACTTATTGAAAAGAACCTTTCCTATCAAAATCATAATAAGCTTATTATCAATCTTAGCAACGAATCCACAAGCAATTAGCAAATTATGAACATAGATACAGGTTACCTCAGTAAAAAAATGGCAATGATCATCCACACATACAATGGAACAACACCATCTTGCCTCCAAAGCTTCTCTTTATTTCAAATTTAACAACAGTACAATAGCAGCATCACCTCAATCCCAGTTCTAACTAGCTCGAAAGAGGCTGTTGTTCTTGGATATATAAAAAACTAGGAGATCCAACCCAGGGGGGGTGCAAATCCCAAGGAGACTGATCAAATCAACTCATGGAGAGTCCATCAATGCAGATCTGAAGCTGAACTTAGCCTACTTTTCAACCGGGGGCCTGATTGAGCTGATACATCAACCCATAAATGACACATCAATCCACAGAGCATCCATGAGAGTCCAAACATGTGGAGGAGAGAGAGAGAGGGTGCAATTCCCCATAAGACTGCTGAAGATCAACTCTGGATCTGATTTGATCACCTCCTTCAGTCAAGGATTTGTCAGATCTAGTCAATTTGCTTCAGATCTTACTGATTGCAATCAAATCGACTGAGAATCCACTGATCTATGATTTCGGATTTGCTCCATTATTCATCAATTTATTAATTAATATAATCAATAATTGATTTTTGGGGCCTTCTGACCCGAGTGATGGAAAATCACTAAAAACTAGGAAATAGTGGGTCCATGGTTTTACATGGTGCTCTTAGCTTGAAAATGAGCACCTACATGACTGAAACTAATTATTTGGCCCAATTTTATTACAAAATCATTTTTTCCAATTAAACTATTAAAAAATAGCCTAAGTTTTGGAAAAATTAAATTTTAATAAAAAACACTGAAAAAACTAAAAAATTGAAAAATTGAAAAAACCTAGGGGGACTTAGACATGTTCATATGACTCGACCATGATGTCTAGCATGTTTATACATTGACACATAGACTCTAATAACCTTAATAGGCCTAAATGCCAAGCCGACCACCCAAACTTTGGAGGTATGGAGTGGAAAAATCAGAAATTATCAGTCGTTTATTCAACAACCAATAATGACCAAGGGAAAAAACACCCTGGGCTAATCAGATTGACAAATAAAGTCTAAGAGACCAATTTTTTTACATACACTATCATGCTAGAACATTTATTACAATTTCCCCATGGGGTATGAACATGTGATATAGTACAACAAGCACTTCCCAGAATTACTTCCGAAGGTCTTCTGAAGTCCGAACAAGTTATCCTTGTCCGGTTCACAAGGCTCACTTGATAAAAACCACTAAGTAAAACTTAGGTGGTAACATTCTGGCTCCATCTAGGGACACATTCTCTGACCGATCTTCTGTTCAGAGGAGAGGATGTGAGAACTCTGGAATCTCTAGGTCCTGCATAGTAATTAGAGTTTGTCAGTAACATGTATATATAAGAAAAAATTAACTATAAAAAGAAAACTAATGTACATAATTAGTCTATGATGTGCAAAAAGGAACATTTTACAAAAACTAATGTACAAATAATTTTTTTTAACATGGTACAAAATAACTATAATACAACAACATGATATATAAATTTAGAAATACATGCAGGGCAAGGTTTAGAAATTGGCCCTGAAACCACCGATGCCAATAAAGGCATCAAACTGTCTCAGCGAAAAACAACTTGAGGAGGAAACCATTCATTGGCAAGCTCAACCTTTCTCCTTCTAGGTCATTTAGATAAAAGGAGTTCGTTCTTGCTATTTCATCGATGATGTATGATCCCAACCATAAGTTGTCTAGCTTTCCATGTTTCCCAGGTTTCTCCCATTGTTTGTCCCAACGAAAAACTATGTCACCTACATGGAAGGATCCTGGGGCCGGGTAGACTTATCAAAGGTTCTCTCGACCTTCTTTGAATTTCTGATACTCTGGTCAAGAGAATTTCTTCTACTCTCATCTAGCTCGATCAACTGGTTTATTCTGCTCTATATGGCCTCTTGATCTGAGTTGAAGGTCTAGAGAAACTGATAAAATGGAAGCTTTAGATGGACTAGTAAGGTGACATCAAGGCCATAGACTAGTTCGAAAGGGCTCCTCCCGGTTGAACTTTTCTTGGTGATTCTATTGTCCCATAACACTAATTTGATCTTGTTATCCCAAGCCTTCATATTGTCACCCACAATTTTTTTGATTATGGTCATTAAGTTCTTGTTACTTGATTACACTAAACCATTTCCTTGGGGATAGTCATTGGATGAGTGGGATAGGACAATGCCGTACTTGAAACAGAAAGATGACATCTCGGAGGAAACAATGCACAGGCCATTATCCATGATGATTCTAGCTGGCACACCGAATCTTGTGATAATCTTATCTTCTAAGAAATCCATGACTATAGCATCGGTTGCCTTCTTGGTGGGTATCGCCTATACCCACTTGGTAAAATAATCAGTGGCGGTAAGAATCCAAGAATAACCATTTCTTGAGTTATATTTGAACTTATCGATGAAATCAAGCCCCCACTACTGGAAAGGGGCTTGGACTACTATTGGATTTAAAGGCAAGGCTTTCATTTGTTGCTTTCCGGTGAATAACTGACACTGGGGGCAAACTCTAACAGCCTTGTGCACATCTGAAAATAGGTTCAGCCAATAGTAGCCTGCTCTAAGGGTTTTGTGGGTGGTTGTTTTTGCTGTAAAATGTCCACCACAAAATCCTAAATGGAACTCAACCATGAGTTTCTTGGACTCAGGTTCATCAACACATCTAAGTATTAAACCATCGGGGTTTCTCCAACCTAAACCATCTTTTGTCAAACAATACTTAGTTTCTTTTAACCTTAATGCTCTTCTTTTATGGCCAAGTAAGTGATCAGGGCATGTAAGGTTCAAGGAGGAAAAATACGATGTCTGTGTACCAAGGGTGCTGCTCTAATCTCTGAAGCTCGTCTGATACACTTTGTTCTGAATCACTGTTCTAGCAGATTATTCATAAGGCCTTTTCATTTCCTTTGGTCAACATCTTTGCAAGACCTTGTCCCTTAATTAACTTAGTAGGTTTTATCTCCAAGTCATATTCTTGAATCTTTGAAACCCACTTACCCATGATTCCTAGACAATCCTATTGAGACATGATATCCTTGACAGTTGCATGGGGTACATATCCAATGATTTTGGAGTAACTTATACAAGTTTTGAAATGTTTAAGGGACTTGACAAGAGCATAGGCCTGTTTCTCCATTGTGGCATACCTCAACTCTGAATTTTGCAAGGCTATACTCATAAAGGCCATAGGTTTCTCTTGTCCCTCCTTATTCTTTTGAAGCAAAACACCGACAACAGTGTCTTCTGAGGAAAAGGAAAAAATATGGAATTATTTGGAATAATCTGGACTAATCAAGACTGGGGACATGGACATGGCATCTTTGATAGACTTGAATGCTCTTGTAACCTTCATGAGACTAATGGAAGACATATTGCAGCCATTCACCAACTCATTTGTAGTAGTGTACTTGGATGACATCCTGATATTCAGCTAGACATGGGAAGAGCACCTCCACCACATTCGACAGGTCCTCCAAATGCTGCGACAACAAAAGTTGTGTGCCAATTTGGACAAGTGCAATTTCGGCATGACCCAGGTTCAGTATCTAGGATACATTATTGATGAGTATGGGGTATATGTGGATCCAACCAAGATTCAATTCATTCAGGATTAGCTAGCCCCAACTACTCTAACAGAGCTTTGCAGCTTTCTGGGTCTTGCTAATTTCTACCATAGGTTCATGTTGGGATTCTCTCATATCACTTGGCCCTTGAGTCAAGTCACCAAGGGAGGAGCAAAAGAAAAATTCTTCTGGTTAGAAACTCAACAAAAGACATTTGCATAATTGAAAAATTGCCTCTATTGTTCCCCAATGCTCACATTACCAGACTTGCAACAACCATTTGAGATCGAGATAGACACCTCAGACTATGCTATTGGGGCAGTCCTTACTCAACAAGGGCATCCAGTGGAATATCACAGTGAGACACTGTCCGATACAGTCTGCAAATATCCCACTTATGACAAAGAAATGTATTCCATTGTACAGGTTAGACGGAAATGGAAGCATTACATTTTGGGGAAGGAAACGATCATCTACATAGACCATCGACCCCTGCAGTTCATACAGACACAAGGGAAGTTACAGAACGATCACCATCAGAATTGGTCCACATATCTACAACAGTTTCATTTGAATATCAAGTACAAGAAGGGAGGCACCAATAATGTTCCAGACTACCTCAGCTGACCACCGATCATGGCGATAACCACCATGATCAACTCTTGTGGGCACAAGACCTCTGATTGGATGCTTCTCTACAAGAGCGATCTAGAGTTCAGCCACACATATAGGATGCTCTTGGAGGGAAACCAAGCTCCAAATTTTCACCTCTAGGATTCACTACTATGTCACATGGAACACCTTTGTGTTCCTTCTAGCGAGCATACCAAGATGATTTGGGAAGCGCACTACAGTTGGGTCACTGGGCATTTCGAGGTTGAGAAAATAGTGGCAATACTCCAGAAGTATTTCTATCAGCTGAACCTTCGACAGGACATTAGGAAGTACATTCGATCTTGCACTGCCTGCGCCATTGCCAAACCATCCATCAAGAACCAAGGCCCCTATACTCCATTGCATACCCCTAGTCGACCTTGGGAATCCATCTCCATATATTACATGTCAGGCATTCCTTCTACTAAGAATGGAAACGACTGTGTGTTCGTGGTTGTCAACAGATTCTCAAAGACATCCATAATGGCGACCTATAAGAAGAATATCACAGCAAAATCCTTACATGAGATTGTTTAGACCCCTTTTGCTAAACCTTACCTCGTTTCCTTCTTTCTTTTTACCTTATGCATAGGAATGATATTATGTAATTTAACTCATCTTATTGATCAGTAGCTACACCTTTGATTTAATTTGTTCCTTTCTATATAAGATTTAAATTACGTGCATCAATAGATTAGGTTTTTATAATACAATCTGTTCTTTTAAATTGTGAAAAGGATCTATAAAATATAGCTCAAATCATCCTTATGAGATTTATGTTTGCTCATAAACTATGTCTACCCTCATATAGTACTTTGCAAATAGGAGTTACTTGTGTATAAACAATCATGTTTACTGTTTCCTGTAACTGGACATTTCTCAGTTTTCACATTTTTGTAGAGGTCAAACTAGACTTAATCCCATTTAGCTTTTATACTTCTTTTGAGATCCATTTTGATACCTCTCCTACCCCAGTTCCTATTACAGTAAATTCCAACCCTTAGAATAATCAAGGAGAGTGGAATTAAGATGATTTAGTTAGTGCATATATAGTTTCTATTTGGTCAATGTAAATCCTTTTTAATGAAGTCATTTTCTCAAGTAAAAAAAATCAACCTCTCTAGATAGAATAGTTTATTGTCATAACATAGTTTATATCCAGAAATTTATAAATAGTTTGATGTTACCTTTTTTTTCGTTAAATTAATTAGATCCTTAGAAGTTCAACTTAAGGTGTTTTCATCCTTGTCTTATTAAAGTATTACCATGACACTCTCTACCTTCGCATATATTTTGTAGAAATTCTAAGCCTAATAACCCCGGTTGATAATTAAATATTAGGTAAATTATTCAAGACAATATTTTTCCCAAGAGTGTCTTTAAATATTCACAAATATATTTAACTCATGGTATATATATATGTCTAAAGAGGTGTTTTAAATGTCAATAAAATGATAGGTATCAGTTTTTAGGCTAACTGAATATGTTTTTTATGAGATGGTGAAACACCCTTTCTCAGTTTTAATTGACTATGACTCCTGCTCTGTTGCAAAAGGATGGTGACTTGTATTGTTTATGTGGCTTCATAATGTTGTAATACTCATGATATGTCAATAAAATGATAGGTATCAGTTTTTAGGCTAAATGAAGACGTTGCGTATGAGACCGTGAAACACCCTTGCTCTATTTTAATTGACTGTGACTCTTGCTCTGTTGCAAAAGGACTATGACTTTTATTGGTTATGTGGATTCATAATGTTGTAATAATCATGCTATGTCAATAAAATGATAGGTATCATTTTTTAGGCTAAATGAAGATGTTGCTTATGAGATGGTGAAACACACTTTCTTTGTTTTAATTCACTATGACTCCCACTCTATTGGAAAAGGATTGTGACTTGTATTGGTTATCTGGCTTCATAATGTTGTAATACTCATGTTATTTCAATAAAATGAGAGGTATCAGTTTTTAGGTTAAATAAAAATGCTGCTTATGATATGGTGAAACACCCTTTCAATGTTTTAATTGACTGTGCCTCATGATTTGTTGTAAAAGAACTGTGACATGTATTGCTTATGTGTCTTCAATAAAATGATAGGTATTCATTTTTATGATCCACTTGTTTTAGGTAAGGAGCTCCACATAAAGCTGCAAGGACACTATAACAGTGGGTGCTTCCTCCTTCCACATTTCGTTTTCTACAGTACAGAATGCAGCAATCCGTTTTTTTCAGCTCATTGGGAAAATCTATTCCTGGCTTCCAGCTTCTGCCTATGAGGATTCAAGAGTTTTCATTTTTCGTCAATAATTTTTTTTTTCTGACTTCCGGTTTCCACTGTGCGAAATGTGGAAATCGGAACTTACATGTTCGCAATTGACTTTTTGTGCTTTCCGAGTTCCTCTTTCTACCGTGCGGAATGTAGAAAACAGATAATTTTGTCCCTTTTTTATTTTTCTTATTTTTTGACTTCCGGTTTCTATATTGCAGAATGCGGAAATATGAACTTTGATGTTTTTATTCACAAATTTATTTTCTTCCACTTTCCGAAGTATGGAATGCGCAATGTGGAGATTCGAGACATTTTCAATTCAAATATAAGAAACTTTGTCCACGATAATTTGACGAATTTAAATTTTCAACAATAGAAAAGTTCTGAAATTTACATTTAGAAAAATTTAGTAGATTTAAATCTTCAACAATATAAAACTTTTGAAATTTACAATTATGTAATTTTTATATTATTCAATTTTTTTGGATAATAAATATTTTTTATTTTTTTTAAGAAAACGAAGTTGCTTCAAGTAAAAAACAAGTTAAATAAGTCTTTAAAATAAATTATAAAACAATAATAAGAAAGTATAATAAGAAGTCTTTATGTAAATAGAGCTTAGTTACCGCTTTCGCCTTTCGCATTCCACTTTCCACAGTGTAGAATGCAGGGATTCACCTCATGGGGGGGAATATATTCCTGCCTTTTTCCTATGTGGATTCCTGAATTTTCATTTCTGTCTTGCCGAATTTTGCTATCTGCTGTGAGGAATGCGGAAATCGAAAGTTACATGTTCGCAATTAACTTTCCTTGCTTTCTGAATTTTGGTTTTCATTGTGCGGAATGCGAAATGTGGAAGATGGGAAATTATTTGTCGCTTTTTTTATTTTTCTCTTTTTTCCACACCACAGGATGCGGAAATCATAGCTTTGATTTTTTTATTTGCAATTTTTTTTTTCCGCTTTCCGAAGTACGAAATGAGGATTATGGAACTTCGATACGTTTTTAGTTCAAATAAATTTATTTCTAACTTCTGCTTTCCGCTGTGCGAAATGCGGAAGCCGGAGATGCCAAACTAAAATGTAACATAAAATAATAACATATTCAAAAATAAAAATGAACTAAAAACATCACATGGGTTGATTTTTTTTTAAAATATGTATTTTAGTTAGGTCACATGAATATGTTACATTGCGGAATGCAGAACTTCGATACGTTTCTAGTTCAAATATAAGAAACTTTGTCCCCGATAATTTGACGAATTTAAACTTTCAACAATATAAAACTTTTGAAATTTACAATTAGGAAAATTTGGCTGATTTAAATCTTCAACAATATAAAACTTTTGAAATCTACAATTATATAATTTTTATATTATTCTATTTTTTTGCATTATATATGTGTGTGTGTGTGTGTGTGTGTATTAAGAAAAAGAAGTTAATTCAACTAAAAAAACAAGTTAAATGAATATTTAAAACAAATTATAAAAACTGGAGTAAGAAAGTATAATAAGAAGTCTTTATGTAAGTAGAGCTTGGGTAGATTCCGCCTTCCGCGTTCTTCTTTCTACTGTGTAGAATGCGAGAATCTGTTTTTTTTCAACTCATCAAGGAAATCTATTCCTAATTTCTGCCTCCTACCTATGCAGATTCCTTAGTTTTCATTTCTTTATTGCCAACTTTCGCATTCCGCACAGCGGAATGTGTAAATTAGAAGTTACATGTTTTCAATTAACCTTCTGTCCTTTCTGACTTCTTCTTTCCACCGTGCGGAATGCGGAAGCCGAAAAAGTCTTTTTCACTTTTTTTTTTCTCATTTTTCTGACTTTCGGTTTCCGCAGTGCGGAATTCGGAAATCAGAGATTTGATGTTTTTCTTTGCAGTTTTTAGCTCTTCCACTCTCCAAGGTATGGAATGCAGAATGCGGAACTTAAATATGTTTTTAGTTCAAATAAATTTCTTTCCAAATTCCTCTTTTCACTGTGTGCAAAATGCGGAAATCTTAGGTTACATGTTCAGAATTAACTTTCCATGCTTTTCGACTTTCACTTTCTACCGTGGGCAATGCGGAAGCCAGAAAAGTCTTTGTCGCTTTTTTAAATTTTTCTCATTTTTCTAACTTCCAATTTCCATAATGCAGAATGCAAAAATCAAAGCTTTGATGTTTTTCTTCACAATTTTTTTTCTTCCACTTTCCAAAGTACGGAATGTGGAATTATGAACTTCGATACAGTTTTAGTTCAAATAAATTTCTTTCCAACTTCCTCTTTTCGATGTGCGGAATATGGAAGCTGAAAATTCCAAATCCAAACTTTTCCAAAGTTTCTATTTCTGAAGTTTCAGTTGCGCTCTTTAATCTTAGCTTTTTGTTGTTTTTTTGTTTTCTGACTTTCACCCAAGAAAACAAAGAGAAAATAGATTAAAATCTTGACCTAGAAGGCCTGCTCTTTTCTTCCAACTGTTTTATGGTGGA
>LPNX010863756.1:621866-664253 GCA_001517045.1 Pseudotsuga menziesii | reverse complement strand
TATATATATATATATATGTGTGTGTGTGCATTTTAGTTAGGTCACATGGATATGTTACATTGCAATTTTTTTTCATTCCATGTTTCATTCTATAGGAAAAAATAACCATCACGTTGTGGAGACTATGCTAACTGAAGATTTTATTTCACTTTTTCTATGTTGTGTCGTCAACCTTTTCTAGCTAGTAGAGGTCTCCTCATTAACCAAGTGAACTCAATCAACTCATAATCTATTAGGTTCTGAATTTCTATATCAAATGAACTTCACAGACATGAGCTATTGCTTCCAATTATATACAGTAGTCTTGTAGAGAATGGACAGCTAAAATAAGGAACTATAATCAAAGTTACCCAATGTACATGCAATATTGTACATAATGTAACATGCGTTTAATTTCCTCGTTCTTTTTTCCCACTTAATCAATTTCAAATTGTTCATGCATCCAATTTTTTTCTCTCCCATTGAACTCCAACATACTTCTTCTCACAGGACTATCGCATTACTTGCACTCAAAGTTTTCACACTAGATGCAACAATTATTAGAGATTGTGCACCTTACCACTTACTTGTAGCTTCTCCCTTGCATACTAGTTCCTCTATTACAGTGAACCCTAGCTCAATAAATGAAAACCCTTCCTTGCGTGCATCGACTATCCCATTCACATCACTCTCCTCTTCTATCAAATTTTGGAACATTCAAGGTTGAGTTACTGCCAAGACCAACATACATGTACATGGAAACCAATGAGGGTCTGGAAAGGTGTTTGGATTTGACCTTGTTAATGCTTCACACAATGAAATACATATATCTGCATTCAATGAATTGTCACTCTCTTTGTATGACCAAATACAAATAGGAATAGTGTACATAGTATCAAATGGCACAGTGAGAGCATCTAATCCAATTTTCAACCATTTGAAAAGTGATAACGAGATTTTCCTAGGTTCCTCCTCAACCATCCAACCATGCTTAGATGAATATATTTTAATACCTTTATATTTATTTAACTTCCACTACATCTTTCCACTGCATCTTTGTTTCTATGGTTGTTTTTGTATTCTATTGCGTTCCTGAATAAATCTGGATCAGTGGTATGAGGGAAATCTTCTTTTTCTTGATCCTTCTTTGCATGTCCCCAATGAGGGCAGGGTATAAAGAGTTAGGGATCGATCTAGTTGAACCTTTGCAATATCATCCTCGCAAATCCTGACAACCTCCCATGGGGGATGAAAAGAAAGATTAGGGAATAGAAGATCCTATCAAAATGTTGCGCAAGGAGGCCCTTGAAAAAAAAAGAAACGCGACGATGGATAACTTCGCCCAGATCCTTCAACAACTTCCCAATGGCAGCGCATATGCATCTAGAAGCCACTCTAGAGGCGCAACCAAGGTATAGGTAAACTTTGACATCCCCATATTTGATGGCTAAATATATGCAGATGTCGTAGATAGATGGTTGAATCTATTAGAAGGATATTTCTTGGTTCATGACTTTTCTGACCAATAAAATATTACTTTTTCACTACTCAAAGCCGCCCCCCATGTCAAGGACTGGTGGGAAACCTACTGTGAGAGAAAGGACAAGGAGGAACCCTCTCTGTTCTCAGCCATACCCACTTGGAATTCTTTCCAAGATTCCATAAAGGGACAATATTATCCCATGGGGATCTATGAGGACAAGTACATACAATGGACTATGCTGCGGCAACAAAGAGATCAAGATGTGCATGAGCTAACGAATCTGTTCCATACCCTGCGCACCAAGTTGGGTATCAAATATTAAGAGAAACATTTGGTGCTAAAGTACCAAAATTGTCTGCACATATACATTCAAGAGGAAATGGAGTTCCTTGACATCTCCTTGCTTGGTATGACATATCATTATGCTACCAAAATTGAGAAAAAATTCAAACAAAAAAAGCGAGACTTTGGATCTGTGAATCAAAAGCAAGCGAAAGGTGCCCCCCCAAACTATAGAACCAAGGACATAGCCAAGGCATGGTGACTGAAGACAAATTTCCAAAGTCGTAAGCAAAGAGAAACACTGCAAAGCCAAAGAAGGAAGCAGGAAAGTGGTGCAAGTTCCATAAGATCCCCACTCACAACACAAGTGAGTGTCGGGACAAGCAGTCACTGGTGGTTGAGATAAAGGCTTTCAAATCAGATGCATACTCTGACACTAAATTGGAACCCGGTAAGGGGAATGAAAGATGGAAGAAGATTATCGATGCAGATCCCAACGCCATGGTTGCAACCACGAGGATCCAAAAGGAAGAACCAGAAGATTTAGAAGAGGAGGAGCATATTTTCCACTCCTAGATGTGGGTAAAGGGTTCCCCTCTATAGTTCATTGTCGACAGTGGGAGCCAAAAGAAACTCATTTCAGTAGAGGTCATGAAGCGGTCGGGATTGCTGACCATAGCACACTCGCAGCTGTACACCATCGGGTGGCTTCACCAAGGATGAAATCTCTACGTTAGCGAGCAGTGCCACCTTCCCTACAACATCAAACCCTTCACCGATGAGGTATTATGTGATAATTCTCCTATTGATGTTTGTGATGTATTATTAGGTCAACCATACTTATGAAAGAGACATGTTGTGTATGAGTCTCGGCCTCATGCTATTATTGTTACGTTGGGAAAAATGTTGTACAGGATACCAGAGGTACCACCTCCTGTCGCTATCTCTTTGGTTACTGCAAAACAATGCAATAAGATCATTTCCAAAACTGGTAAATTTGTTTTCTTGATGATCTACCCTCAGGGTAAGAAGAATATCATGGCCATGACCTCCAGAGAGGGCCCCTCTGCATGAAAAAAAAAAATGGACAAAGTCATGGAGGAGTACCAGGACATATTCACCTCACCCACAATGGTGCCCCTGCACTTTCAGGTCAAGCACCTTTTCAATCTAACCCCAGGTGCACCACTGCCCAATGGACTGATCTATAGATGCTCTATTCTAGAGAATGATGAAATCAAGAGGCAAATTCAGGAGCTGCTATAGAAGGGTCACATCCGTCCAAGTTCATCGCGTTATGGGAGCCCGATCATGTTGGTACAGAAGAAGTATGGGACTTGGAGACTCTGTATTGACTATCGGACATTGAACAAGAACACTGTCCAGAATAGGTACTTGATCCCATGGATTTATGACCTCCTCGACCAGCTTAAAGGGGATAAATATTTTAGCAAGATCAACTTAAAGTCTGGTATCACCAGGTACCAATCGAACCGACTGATGTGTGGAATACTGCCTTGAAATCCAAGGAGGGCCTTTTTGAATGGTTGGTCATGCCTTTTGGGCTGAGGAATGCTCTCGCAACCTTCATGAGACTGATGGATGACATATTTCAGACATTCACCAACTCATTTGTAGTAGTGTACTTGGATGACATCCTGATATTCAACTAGACTTGGGAAGAGCACCTCCACCACATTCGACGGGTCCTCCAAACACTGTAGAAGCACAAGTTGTGTGCTAATTTGGACAAGTGCACTTTTGGCATGACCTAGGTTTAGTATCTGGAATACATCATTGATGAGTGTCAGGTGCATGTGGATCCAACCAAGATCCAAGTCATTTGTGATTGGACAGCCCCAACTACTCTAACAGAGATTCGCAGCTTTCTGGGTCTTGTTAATTTCTACTGTAGGTTCATGTTGGGATTCTCTCATATCACTTGGCCCTTGAGTCAAGTCACCAAAGGAAGAGAAAAAGAAAAAATATTTTGGTCGGAAACTAAACAGAAGGTGTTTGCAAAATTGAAACATCACCTCTGTTGTGCCCCAGTGCTCACATTACCAGACTTACAACAGCCATTTGAGATTGAGACATATGCCTCTCACTATGCTATTGTGGCAGTCCTTACTCAACAAGGGCATCCAGTGGCATATCATAGTGAGATACTGTCTAAAACAGTCTGCAAATATCCCACTTGTGACAAAGAGATGTATTCCATTATATAGGCTTGATGACAATGGAAGCATTACATTTTGGGGAAGGAAACGATCATCCACATAGACCATTGACCCCTACAGTTCATACAAACACAAGGGAATTTACAAAATGATCATTGTCAGAAGTGGTCCACATATCTACAACAGTTTCATTTGAACATCAAGTACAAGAAGGGAAGCACCAATAATGTTGCAGACTGCCTCAGTTGACCACCGATCATGGTGATAACCACCATGCTGAACTCTTGTGGGCATGAAACTTTTGATTGGTCGCTTCTCTACAAGAGAGATCCAAGATTCAGCCACACATACATGATTCTCTTGGAGGGAAACCAAGTTCCAAATTTTCACCTCCAAGATGCACTACTATGTCACATGGGACACCTTTGTGTTCCTTCCAGCAAGCGTGCCAAGATGATTTGGGAAGCGCATTATGGCTGGGTAGCTCGGCATTTCGGGGTCAAGAAAATAGTGGTAGTACAGTAGAATTATTTCTATTGGCTGAACCTTCGACAGGACGTTGGGAAGTACATCCAATCCTACACTGCCTATGCCATTTCCAAACTGTCCATCAAGAAGCAAGGCCTTTATACTCTGTTGCCTACCCCTAGTTGACCTTGGGAATCCATCTCCATGGATTTCTTGCCAAGCCTTCCTCCTACTAAGCATGATAATGACTGTGTGTTCTTGGTCATCGACAGATTCTCAAACATGGCCATAATGGCGGCCTGCAAGAAGAATATCACAGCAAAAGCCACTGCTAAACTCTTCTTTGAATGAGTGTGGGTACACTTTGGGATCCCACAGTCTATAATCTCAGATCAATAAAGTAGGTTCCTTATTACATTATGGTCTAGACTATGGTCAATTCTAGACACCAAGCTCACAAATTCTACAGCTTTCCATCCCCATACTGATGGCCAGACAAAGGTCATCAACAGAATGATCGTACATATTTTGTGCATGTACATCTAAAATCAGACATGCACATGGGATGAGAGCTTCCCCTATGCACAACATAGCTATAACCTGGCCCTCCATACCTCAACCAACCATAGCCCTTTTCACGTGGGCTTGGGATTCCAACCACTATGTTCCAGTGACGTAGCCATGCCATTTGTAGTTACTCAGGCTGATTCATCTCATGTCTAATCTGAATTTTCCAAGGAAAACAACTTCATTGAGCGCATTCAGCACAATCACCAATAGGTTCATGACATATTTGATAGATCCAATGTTAAGTACAAGCAGCGGAATGGTCAACAATGGGTGCAACACAACTTCCAGGTGGGCGACAAAGTCTGTCTACGTTTGTAGAAGGAGTGCCTCGTTGGACCCCACCGCAAGCTTTTCTCACTATGATATGGGCCATACACCATCACCAAGGTTGTTGGGGACAATAGCTTTGATCTTAGTATTCCACCATTCCTTGGTCTACACCCAATGTTCAATGTGGACCACCTTCGGTCCTACTTTCCACCTCTACTGGACACATCAGATGTGGCAGAACAACTCACACCAATAGAGTTAAACCCCAACTGCATGGAACAAGAAACAACTGATCGGATTATGGATAGACAGATAAAGAACACCCACCAGCAAAATATCCATCTATATCGAGTTGTCAAAGCAGGCCAACTCCTTCACCAGGGAAAGTGGCTCACTAGAGACCAAGTTCAGCAGAAGTTTCCTCATCTCATGGAGGAACTCAACGCAATGGGGGCCATTGCTTCCTAAGGGGGGATGAATGATATAGGAGGATATTGGTGGCCACCCACCTATTCCACTTAGACCCCCACCATTGTTTCTTTCAGTTTTCCAGTTTCTTTAATTGTAGCACAATTGACTATTTTTGGCAGTTTTCGGGTCCTAAATTTCTGGAGCCGTTTTGAGGCCCTAAACGATGTTTTTTCGGCATCAAATGGTCGAGAAAATGTGAGTTTGTTATAAAATTGTGATTTTTTATTTGTGTATGTATTCCTTGATTAGATGTTTCTAACAATGTATCATGTGCATCAAACAGAGCTAGTATAGCAAAGTTACGACCCCGAGAAATTGATGTACCAAGTTACCCAACAGGGCCCACATTCTGGCGTTTCACTTCCTAGGGTTAGTTTTTTGGATGTGTGGGGTTTCCATTATTTCTCAATAATATATAGGCCTTTGAGACTCACTATAATATAGATTTCATAGGCATGTAGCCGCCACAGCTCTTCTCAGAGATAAGCTACCAGCACTCTAGGTAGTTTATTTCCATTATGTATGGAAACAAGTTTCAGTTCTTTGATTAATGAAATGAAGGGTTATTTTTTATCCATATTTGTTTCTATGGTTGTTTTTGTATTCTGTTGCATTCCTCAATAAATCAGGATGACATGGAGCCAACTTTTTTGTCGCAAGCATGCTCCAATGGTGTTGGGGCATTTCATTTCCTATCGCTCTGGCCCTTTGCACATCTGTTGTTGGGTGTTATCTCGACTAAATTAATACCAAAATGTTTGGATGTGTTCTACAATATTGAATACACCTAATATTTAATTATTGACTGGGGTTGGTATACTTTGGATTGATGCAAAATATATGCGAAGGTAGAGGGTTTCCTAAGGCGTTGTAGAAATGCTTTAATAAACAAAAGATTGAAAAATCTTTCAAAATTAAAAACCGAGTCAAACTCCTAATAATTTAATTATTAATGTGATTGAACTAAAACAAAACATTAGACTAGGATAATATGAAACTATGTTATTTCAACTAAAAAATGAGAATATAACCACTGTGAAACCTATTAAATAACTTCAAGAGATAACTATTCACAGAAAGTACATATTTGAAAATACAATCACAACAACTAGATAATTTATGACCGAAAAAATATATTATCAACAACTACTTGAAAAGTTGGGGTTCAAAGAAGACTTTAATAATAAGTGAATGGAAAACTAAATAAAGAAAAACAAGTAGAAAACTGAATAAAGAAAACTAAATAAAAATCAAATAGAAAACTTAATAAATATAATTAAATAAAAAGCAAGTAGAAAACTTAATAAAGATAAATTTAAGTTCTTTTCTATAAGTCTTTTCAATAATCCCAAAATGAAAGGAATAGGTCTTATCACTATGATAAATTGACAAGATACTAGTATACTAGCAATTAACACACCTAACCCTACAAATCCATATACAAAGAAATAATTCAAAAATAGTTTTAAAACATTACAACCATATTAAAGAACAAAATCAGAACTTAAAAGGAACAAAATCACAATGCATGATTCAAAGCATGAGTTGGCAAGATAAAACTAAGGATAAAACTTAGTAAATAATTTAAACAATCTAATCTATGGTTCAAATAAAAACATAATCATTATCTAATGACTACAATTAGAGCATAATAAAAAATCCAAAGAAACAGATCTGAAAATAGGCTTAAAAATAAACTAAGAACACTAAAGGTCGGATGGAAGGTTGGACAATAGTCTAGAAGGAGGGTCCGAATGACAGTCCAATTACGTAGTCCAAATGAGAGGATGTATATATAAAATAATAATAAAAGACCTAAATGATTTAATCATCAGCTGATTTTGTCCATATGAAAACAAGATGCATAAAGACATAATTTAAACCTAATTAATCGTCATTTTTAACAGTGAAATAAACAAATACAAATACATGAAAATAAGAAAATCATTGCATATTAATAAACAAATTGGAATTTAAATTGCATAAACTTATAACAGGAATAAACAGAACTTAGTCTATCTAAATTGATAAAAACAACCTATTGTATGTGCTTATTAAAATTCTATCTAAATTGATAAAAACAACCTATTCTATATGCTTGTAAATAAGACTGAACAATAAGATAAGAATGAAAGGATTAAAAGAAAACCTGAAAGCAAAATATACATGACCGACCATTTCTGAACAAAAACTACATTAACAACATAGTATGAATTTTATTAACTACAACAGATACATGCTACGAGAAACAGAGAAACAAATAATTGCAAGCACTTAACTACCTAAACAAATTAGAAGTAAAACTACTTAACTGTAAGGATGAGATAATAGAAACTCATATGAAAATAGAAACCACAGATTGTCAAGGGGCCCTCTCAGCAATCATGGATAATGCCTGGTGAATGCTTGCACACGCAGTCATAAACAACAAAGCGTAGAGGTCGTATTAAATAGAAGGAACATAGTTATAATATCCTTCCCTCAAAGAAAACTAACTATATATATAATGGATTGATCAAACCCCTATCTCTCTGTATGGAAGTGTTTATATACACACTGTTTTCAAAAGGTTGAGGAAGTCGATGCTTTAGCGCTTGACTGCTCTTCTAAATTTAGTCAATCATAAAAGGTAATAATAGTTTACAGGCCAACACATAGGCATATCCCTTCTTTGGTGTAAGTCTGGTTTTCTTCATTATGAACGTGGCATGCAGGCTCCTCTTTAGCATGAGTAGGGCATCGTGGTGTTGTAACTACTCCTCTTTCTGCATGACTGATGGAGTGGTATTGGTGCAAGAAATGTATAGGATGGGTCTTCTAGAAAACAGGTCGTTCCATTCTTCAAAGTGTGCAGATAGGTAACAATTCAGAGTTTAAGCAGAGGAGGCCATGGATGATCCTTCGTGTGGAGACATTCCATCCTCTGAACACATGG
Source organism: Pseudotsuga menziesii (assembly GCA_001517045.1). Lineage (NCBI taxonomy): Eukaryota > Viridiplantae > Streptophyta > Pinopsida > Pinales > Pinaceae > Pseudotsuga > Pseudotsuga menziesii. Next base: position 655,615 of record LPNX010863756.1, on the reverse strand, counting down.
ATGACAAGCAATGTGATGTAGATCTTAGCCTGAGAGCCTCTTCAATCATCAAACACATGGGTAACAGCTGGCTAGTGGAATCGTTTCAACATTTTAATATCTCTAATTAGTTATAGACAGTGCATAGTTTGATTGACAATCTAAACCAATGAGCTGAGTGACATGCTGCGGTGTGAGTTGGAAGACGAGCTAGATGATCTGATTACATGGCTGGATGAATGTGTTTCTATTTATTTAGTTGTGGGTGAGATGAACGGCAATTGCATAGTTCGGACGGATAGTAAGCTGAACGGTGGTTGCATAGATTGACCTAAATGGTAAGCTGAATGCATTTTTTTTATAAATTCACCCAAACATACTACATAACCTACAAACAAATACACATATTAATTAATATATCAAATATGATTTAAATAATATAGATTTGAGTTAATAAAATCATAAAAATGATATTAATAACCAAATTTATATAAACATTAAATTTGGTCTTACCTTGTGCTGAATAACGATCTGCATGACATAAAATACACGAAAGATAATAAAATATGCATTTAAATGTGTTATTTTAATGCCAAAAAATGATAACAAAATGAGGCTCAACATTCCCCCAAACTGGAGAAATGCCAGGTCCCACTGAGCAAAGAAAAAGATAAGAGATCATACTATCAAAGCGAACTTTAAAATGTGAGCCAGCAACAGGAATATGTAAGAATGAGTGAGTTCATAAATTTTATAATTAGTTCAACCATGTCCAAAGTAAAACTTTGGACAAGTTGAACATATGACATAAAAGGTATAAAATTAATCATTTGATAGTTTATATGCATTATTGGGTAAAAGGATAGGGTTACTAATAGTGAAAGGATAACTAAAAAACTTTTAAGGTCAAAGCATTCACATGGAGGTAAAAACTATTTGCAAAAACAGAATTTGGTTAGCAAATTTTAGTTATAAGTGCTATTATATCACAAAGTTGAGATCGTCATGTGGTATTTCATTTGGACTATCCTTCGATGTTAATTTAGTCCTCCATATTGATCTTCTGTAAAAATTAACTTCATGCTATAACCAAGTTCCATTCCTAATTTATCCTAAAAAACACTTATCATTTTTGTTAGAGAAAATAGATTTGTCATAAATAATAAAAAATAAAAACAGTCTAATTTTTCCTAATCCTCCTTCCCCCAAACTAAAGGTATGGCATGTCCTCAAGCCACGAGAAAGAATATTTGATTGTTCCATATAAAAAGAGTCCTATCATGTTGTTTTATTATTTCATAAAAAGAAAAGCTAACTAGTAAATGGAAATGATTCATATATGTATATTCATGAAAAATAATAGTGCTGAGAAAGACCACTTAAATGTTAAGAAAAGAACTAAAAGCATGATAGAGGAAAAACTAGTCATCTATAACTTATTTAAAAGATATCTTGTCATCATAAGATATTTTGAGTTCACCTCAGAGTGTGTGAGATTTTATAGCTATGGGTCCCATTTCTAAGATAATGACATCATAGGTATGTGTTGAATTAGATGGCTAGGTCCAATTCCAACTTACAGTGATTCTCAAATGACATTAAAAACAATCGGCCTTAAAATAAAATTTGAAAAATTGTCTTCGTATTTATCATTATTCTCCGAATCATGTGCATAGTAGTGCATTAACCATATCTCTTTTACCTGACATTGCCCCACTACTAACAGGCCTGTTTAGTACCTCGACGAGTTTATCTTGGTACCATGCAAGCATAGTCCCGCTGCCAGTGAGCCTGTTCAGTACCCCGTCGAGTTTATCTTGGTACCATGAAAGCATAGTCCCGCTTCCTGCGAGCCTGTTCAGTACCCCGACAGGTTTACTTGCATTTATCGAGCTTCCTTTTTGTAATTGTTTGCTTAGCATTGACCCATTGCTAGCAGGCCTGTCTAATACCCCATCGGGTTTTCCTTGTATAATAATATTAAGTATATGGAGCTGATTGGTACTAGAGCGTGCTAATTCCTGCTAAAACACATAATTCAATTTTGTAAAAACTTATAAGTAATTTTCATAATGGGCCTAATCATAAATAATGTCAAAAGAGAATAACTTAAAGTTGTTCTTTGACCTTATAACCCTTCTTCTTTGTGAAAGATAAATAATGTTCCTCATAGGAAAAAATTCCATCTACTATCGAGTTATCACACCAAGATACTCAAGAGACAAGTTTTGATAATACTGATAGAATGAACTAGTAACCCATAGGTATAAAGTGAGATTCGAAAAATATGATAATAAAAGTAGGTTGTATCAAGCAACTGGCTGAAATAACGAATCAGAAATATACATGTCTGAATCAAAATACCAAAAACTATATGAATAAAAAAAGAACAGTTAAGAATGATACACATAGAATTACTAAAAGCTGCAATTTTTAAGAAAGGTTTAAGATATCTTACGATCATAAATTTCCTTTCATATAATACTCCATGAGTTGCTTATAGATAAAATTCTTATAATCAGGTTGCAAAACCATTTGTAAGATGATTCATATTTATTTATAAAAATAAAAAGAGTCTCCTGCAAACAATTTATTAGAAATTACTCTTATTTATTTGATAAAACAAAAACATATTTACATAATATCCTATTCTACTAAAACAAAGGAAGAAAACAATTCAAGTATATGAATTCTTCCAATGTAACCATGTTCGAAGAAAAATTAGAAATATACCTTTATCCACATATAAGAAAAATATTACAATGATTACCGGGATATGAAGAATCAACCGAGTTGTTTGATTTAGTAGTAATAAACATTGAAGAAGAGGATGGTACCATGGCTTAGTTCCCTCTTGGAACCATATTTCAATGTGACTTATGTATTCTTTGTTTTCTTCTTCATTTGTTATGTCATGAGATCTTTCATTGAAGTCTATAATGCGTACAGAAACTGAGTTTAATGACAGGGAATATTCAGGTTCTAATGTCCCTTCCTCATCGAATGAGAGGCATTCTAGATTTATTTTATCTTGTTGAAAATGCCAAATAGAAACTTTTCTTTCTTTCGTAGTCTTTATAATCCCTTGATATATAACTTCTCCAAATCTCGTATGAATTTCTTGCAATAATGTTGGCGAGGTAGGTAAGGTAGATGAATGTTGCAGTTCAACACTGTAAGCATATTGTACTGCTTTATTGTTGTTAGAAGGTGGACTAGACTGAATAGGAATATGCGCAAGGCATAGAGGATGCTTATGAGAAGGTAATTGTGGCAGGGATAATTGATTAGCTTGTGTGATTGATCCTTCCTGAAAAATTTGTTGAAAATATTGTAGAATAGGAAGTGTTTCATCATAAGAGAAAGTATCCCTATGATCATTGTTGTCCGCTGATTGCACACCAGCAGCAGAAATCTTCTGAAAGCTGTCTCCTCACTTGAGAAAGTGGGAGAGGTGTGACCTTGGGGGCAAGCACAGAGCTAGTTACTGTCACCTACTCCTAGCTCCTTCGTTTAGGTTAACTCCTAACGAAGCCAAGGGGGGTAGTCCCTAACAAAGATTTTTCTATGGCTCAATGTTTAAGTTAAGTTTTGGATGTTTTGGATGCGGATGGGTGTTGTTTAGGAGTTATTGTGATTTAAAATGATTAATATTAAGGGGATGATGATTAATTAAAGCAATCCACGTTGCTAACAAGAAATCACACATATAAGCAAAGATTCTAGACTTATAACTTAAGCATTCAAATATAATCAATTGAAATGGACCATAGACAGTTGATCAAGATAGAAAATTAATCAAATATAACAAAGGACCAGTGCCTTATGGAGTCAAATAAGCACGTGAAATAAAGTCTAGGAATTTAAGCTAGTGAGTATTAGGTTTTGCAAGTGCTCTTGGTAGATTTTAAGAGTTTTTTGTTTGTGATCTTCACTTATGGTGGCTGGATGTCCTAACCGGTAATACCTTCAGTGGCTCCGTTCGAAGACATGACGGACTTGTCTGGGGTCAAGGGTAAGTGTTCAATAACTTAACGACCAGTGCCCAGATTAGGTAGCCCGGTGCCCACACTTGGAATTTTCCCACATGCCTCGGTATTTATCGAACAACGCCGGTGCGTTGGTTATGGGGAAAAGTTTTAGTTAAGTTCCTCTTGTGGGGTTTAGAGATCCAATGTCATTTCTGGGTATTCCGATCGAAGATCGGTCAGAGCATACTCCGGCAAGGAGGGAAGGGGGTTAATTGATTAAAGGGGTGTGAGTTGCGAATTTTATTAAGTTAATTAATTAAAAATCTCTGACAGAGAGCACTCTTGACCTTGTCTTATGACAGTGGTTCAAGAGACTTAGCTAATCTAGATGAAACTAATGTAGGGGTTATGCAAACCTAAGATGCTCTCCGATAGAGAGTGCTCTTGACTTGTGTTTCTGCAAGTTCAAGAGTCTTACTTATGAGGATTAATTGATTAAACAAGTACAAGATGAAATTAGTTGATTGGACTCTCCGACAGAGAGCACTCTTGATCCACCTTATGGTGTGATTCAAGAGATTTGCACAGTTGATTTACTTAGAAAGATAAACAATTAAAAGAACTGAGTAATCAACTTAATAAAAAAGTGATGAATTGACAATTAGTATTCTAAGATTAATAAGCAAATCTAATTTAAGCATGAACAAGTAAACATAACACAATCCTCCCCAAATGGGTGAGGATGAGAGTGGGGATTTAAAAACCCCACTCAAGCACAAGATCTTTATTAAACTTTATTGCAATATGCCTTAAGGATTTTAATCCTTGAAAGGACTTTTCCAATGAAAACAAAGTAACTCTACAATTATTAAAACTTGTAAAAAGGAGAGTGCTTCTTTTTTGGCTTTGGATCTAGCTTTGCTTACTCTTTCTTGTTTGGTTTCACTTTTGGTTCACCTGTGGATAAGAGCTCTAAACAAGGACTAGTGAGAGTGTTAGGCAACCAAATTTAACCTGTGACTCGAAAAAATTAAGTGGATAAGAAGGTAAGTGCCTTATGAGATGAAACAGGAGATCAAAACAATGGAATGAGACCCAAAATCAAAACTTGGAAAGGATCAGGCAAGCTCACCATTTTTTATGTAAAATGCACAATTTTTGGCGAAACGACTTTGGATTTTTTGTGAATTTAAAATTAAAGATTTTTTAACATTTTAGGCTAATTTCCAGAATCTGGAAAATTGCAGAAAATTGCAGAAAATCAGTAAAAAAACAGCAAGTACAAAAATGACACGCTTTTCGAGAAAAAGTAAAAAATAAAAAATAAAAATAAAAAAATTGAAAATTTTTGGAAAATTTCTGATTTTTTAATGAATCTCTAGAATTTAGAATTAACAGAAAAAAGTCAAAAATCAGCCCAAAAAACAGCAAGCTTGAAATGGCACGCTTTCGAGAAAAAGTAAAAAAAATTTAAAAAATTAAAATTTTTGAAAATTTTTGGAAAATTTCTGATTTTTTAATGAATTTCCAGAATTTATAATTAATGAAAAATACAGAAAACCAGCAATCCCCAAAAATGGAAAATTTGCACGTTTTTCGAGAAAACTCGTGCACATTTTCCAAGGCAAAAAGAAAGCTGGATTTAAAAAGGAAATGAAACTAGATCTTTAAAAATGGACTTTTAGAAAGATGGATCTAGCTTTGAAAAAGTAGATCTAAGGCTGAAAATCCTAGATCTATCTTAGTAGAAGCCAAGCAAGCTTAAAATAAAGATTTAAATGACTTGATAACTTCTACAAAAGTGGAAAAGAGGTAAGATAGAACCTTGAAAATAGAGATCCACTTGTAGCAATCAAAGTAACCAGGTGTATTGTTTAATCTTTGTTGATGGAAGGAAGGAGAAGCCCTGACTATTGTATTTCTTTCTTGGATTGAGAAGCGCTTAGGAGAACCTGCAAAATGAAGGAATTAGATGAAAATAACCATCGGTTCATGAAGAAGAGCTTCATCTTTAAGCTTGTTCTTCACCTTTGATGATCTCTGCAAAACCCTTGAAAACAAAATTAAATCCGAACAAAATACTCATACACTAGATTGTTAGCCCTTCAAGAGTATATATTGAATAATGATTTAATAATTGAAAAAGAGAAGGGTAAGAGAGATATCACCAAAAGACGGTGTGAATCCACAATTCCAATAGCTCATACATAGACTCCAAAGTCACAACTTTATTCCAATCTTTAAACAAATATTACAATAATTTTGGCAGAGTGTTCATACCCAAAATCTCCATCCAATAGAGCTGAAAGAGCCTCTATTTAACAAATGAGAGAGTGCTAAAACCCTAAAACCAAAAAACCAACCCTAACCAGCTTAGCCACCTAACAAAGAGCCCAGACCTAAACTGGAGAACCGGGAGTGAGGGGAGGCCTCCACCCAGGAAAGGCGCCCCCACTCCAAACCTGTGCACTGAAAACAAGCCAAGGATGAGGTTACACATGTGAGTCTGGGTGTAGGTAAGCTCATCCTTTAGGTCTGGCAGGAGCCTGAGCTAGGTTTGGGAATCCCACTGATGGTGTAAGCTTCAGTCTTCACCTCGATCAAATCACCGGACCAATGAGAGCTCTCCATCTCATCTTTAGCTGGAGATGACATGTCTGATAACTGATAATAAATTAATTGCTCTCTTAATGATGACTGAAGCTGAGTTATGATAACTCCAATCATCATAAGTGTTCCATGAGATGTCATTTAGTCTTTTATTTAACTAAATTTGGATTAATTTGGAGAGTTTTATTTTCCTCCAAAATAATCATTTTTTTACTAAAAATAAATTTTTACTCAAAACTCACTTTTTTGAGTTAAAATGCATTATGTGTCCGATTGCTGATCTGAAAGTTGGTTCTGACTGGCTGGCTGATCAAGAATGATTTTTGGCTTAAGGTTAGAGCCTTCAATCACTAAATTCTGAGTCCGGATCACGAACGGGTTTTTTCCATTTAATTTATGGAAAAATTAACCCAAAAAACTTAGGAAAAGTAATTAAAAGTTAAAAAATAATTTTTCACTGTTCGAAAAAGATTTTTTCGAATTTTTTTTTTATGTGTCCAGATGACTTAGGACATGACCATGATCTATCTAAATAATGGCTAGTAGGATTATAACACTTAGTTGGGCTCTAATAACCCCCCAAGGCCCATAATTCAACATCGGGCATTCCAGCTTTGGAGGAAGCGGGAGAAAACCTCGTCAATTATACTCGGCTGAAGGCAAAGCATAATTGTCAGGGGTAAAAAAACTCCCTGGAATACCCTATTTGCAATTCTATGTCTTAGGAGACCGGACCACTCAAAAATATCCTACTAGCACATTTTATTACAAACCCCATGGGGCCATGGTCAAAATTATTCAAATAAAAAAGTGACTAGCCAATATTGGCTAGACAAGCAGACGGATCAACTGATACACTGGAGTCAGACTTTGAACAAGTATGTCAATCCGTGGCTCCCCAGGTAACCCAACTTATGGTACAAAAATTTGGATAACAATCATCAGATGGGATAGAAAAGATTTGTGAACAAGGTTTACAAGGGTTAAGATAAGGCTGAGAAGAGGGTATATTCTTACTAATATTGAATTTTCCTCTTAAATACCTTCTACATAATTCCCAAACATTATCATATGTTGAGATACATCACCTATTCCCATCAGGTTTAAAATTTATAAATATTCACTTTTTATGCCTTTGAGTAAAAAAATTTTAAGGTATTTTTCCCTGACTGTCTTAGTTTTGATCTCTAAAGGTTGTATTGAAAGTGTTCGACATAGTTTTCCAAAGCTTTTTCTTCTCCTTGTGTTATTTCAAAGATGTCATCGTTAACCCTGTAATAATCTTGGTATCTTTTCAAGAACATTTGTTTCATGTCTTCCCAAGTTTGAATGCAATTCCCACCTAAGCTCATGAACCATCGGAGGGTTGCCCCTTTCAAAAAATTCATATTTTGAACATTATAGGCTCTACAAATCATTTCCAATTTAAATAAAAATTCATCGGGGTCTTCATTCTCTAGTATGTGAAAATTTTGAAAAATGGATGGGGCAACATACTGTATTTGTGCCATTCCTCCTGGATCTCTAATAAGGAATTCAAAGGTAACAAATTCTTCATCTTTCTTTCCTACCATGTCTTCCCACGACATAAATAACGAGTCATATATTATATTTTGGTTCCTCTTTCAAATGTTCCTATCATTTTGTTAACAGGATGGGTTGTACTTACAACACCACTAAGTGATTTAATTGTAAAATAAGTCCTACACTTGAACTCAAGTAAATTGTATGAAAGTCAATTACCTAAAGGCATACATACATTAAATTGAACTTATGAAAAAGTAAACTATCTATGTCTGCGAAAAGAAAAGTATGCTTAAGGGAAATAAAGAAAACTTTGCGCAAAGTAAACTCACTTGTGCGAAAAAAGAACAACAAGGCTTTGGGGAGACCCACTAAAGTGGATGCGTTAGGCTGTCACACTATGGAAATTCCATAGTGAGGTCATCTTTGCGTCTTACCATTTCCCCTTCCCCTTGCTGTGTAACGTAAAGGAAACCTATCTATCCTCACCTATCTAGACTCTGTTTATGAAAAACTAAACTAAAGGATAACCTAGACTACGGATAATCAGTAAATTTTTTTTTTATTTTTCTACATTATAGAATGACTCCCCGGCAATGACGCCAAAATGTTTGGATGTGTTCTACTATCTTGAATACACCTAGTATTTAATTATCTACCGGGGTTGGTAGGCTTCGAGTTAATGCAAAATATATGCAAAGGTAGAGGGTTTCCTAAGGCATTGTAGAAATGCTTTAATAAACAAAATATTGAAAAATATTTCAAAATGAAAAACTGAGTCAAACTCCTAATAATTTAATTATTAATGTGATTGAATATAACAAAACATCAGACTAGGATAATATCAGACTATGTTATTTCAACTAACAAATGAGAATATAACCACTGTGAAACCTATGAAATAACTTCAAGAGCTAACTATTCATAGAAAGTACATATTTGAAAATACAATCACAACAACTAGATAATTTATGAACAAATAATTTCTAACCGAAAAATATATTATCAACAACTACTTGAAAAGCTGGGGTTCAAGGAAGACTTGACTAATAAGTGAATGGACAACTGAATAAAGAAAAGCAAGTAGAAAACTTAATAAAGAAAACTAAATAAAAAGCAAGTAGACAACTTAATAAAGATAATTAAATAAAAATCAAGTAGAAAACTTAATAAAGATAATTTTAAGTTCTTTTCTACAAGTCTTTTCAATAATCACAAAGTGAAAGCAATCGGTCTTATTACTATGATAAATTGACAAGATACTGGTATACTAGCAATTAACACACCTAACCCTACAAATCCATATACAAAGAAATAATTCAAAATTAATTTCAAAACATTACAACAATATTAAAGAAGAAAATCATAAATTAAAAGGAACAAAATCACAACGCATGATTCAAAGCATGAGTTGGAAAGAGAAAACTAAGTATAAAACTTAGTAAATACTTTAAACAATCTAATCTATGGTTCAAATAAAAACATAATCATTATCTAATGACTACAATTAGAGCATAATAAAAAACCCAAAGAAACAGAACTGAAAACAGGTTTAAAAATAAACTAAGAACACTAAAGGTCGGATGGAAGGCTGGACAACAGTCTGGAAGGAGGGTCCGAATGGTAGTCCAATCACATAGTCTGAATGAGAGGGTGTATATAGAAAAAAATAAAAACAGACCTAAATGATTTAATCATTAGTTGATTTTGTGCATATGAAAACAAGATGCATAAAGAAAGAATTTAAACCTAATTAATCATCATTTTTAATAGTAAAATAAACAAAGACAAATACATGAAAATAAGAAAATCATTACATATTAATAAACAATCTGGAATTTAAATTGCATAAACTTATAACATGAATAAACAAAAATTAATATGTCTAAATTGATAAAAACAACCTATTCTATATGCTTGTAAATAAGACTGAAGAATAAGCTAAGAATGAAAGGATTAAAAGCAAACCTGAAATCAAACTATGCGTGACCGACCATTTATAAACAAAAAATACATTAACAGCATAGTATGAATTTTATTAACTACAACAAATACATGCTACAGGAAACAGAGAAATAAATAATTGCAAGCACTTAACTACCTAAACAAATTAGAAGTAAAACTACTTATCTGTAAGGATGAGATAACAAAAACTCATACGAAAATAGAAACCACAGATTGTCAAGGGTCCCTCTCAGAAATCATGGATAATGCCTGGTGAATTCCTACACATGCAGTCATAAACAACAAAGTGTAGAGTTCTTATTAAATATAAGGAACATAGTTACAATATCCTTCCCTCAAAGCAAACTAACTATCTATCTAATGGATTGATACACCCCCTATCTCTTTGTATGGAGGTGTTTATATACACATTTTTTGCAAGAGGTTGAGTAAGTCGACCCTTTAGTGGTCGACTTCTCTTCTAAATTTAGTCAATCATAAAAGGTAATAACAGTTTACAGGCCAACACATAGGCATATCCCTTCCTTGGTGTCAGTTTGGTTTTCTTCATTGTGAACATGGCATGCAGGCTCCTCTTCAACGTGAGTAGGGCATCATGGTGTTTTAAATACTCCTCCTTCCGTGTGACTTATGGACTCGTATTGGTGTAGAAAATGTACATGATGGGTCTTCCAGAACACAAGTCATTCCATTCTTCAAAGCGCGTAGACAGGTAACAATTCAGAGTTTAAGCAGAGGAGGCCACGACTGATCCTTCACGTGGAGACGTTCCATCCTCTGAATGCGTGGATGACATGAAAAGTGATGATGATCTTAAGCTTAGAGCCTCTTCAATCATCAAACATGTGGGTAACAGGTGGCTAGTGGAACCGTTTCAACATTTCAATGCCTACAATCAGTTATAGACATTGCATAGTCTGATTGACAATATAAACCAACGAGCTGAGTGACGAGCTGCGGCGTGAGCTAGAAGACAAGTATGATGAGCTGATTACATGGCTGGCTGAATGAATTTCTATTTATTTAGTTGTGGGAAAGCTGAATAGTGATTGCACAGATTGGAGAGATAGTAAGCTAAATGGTGGTTGCACAAATTTGGCTAAATTGTAAGCTGAATGCATTTTTTTATAAATTCACCCAAACATACTACATAACCTACAAACAAATACACATATTGATTAATATATCAAATATGATTTAAATAATATAGATTTCAGTTAATAAAATCATAAAAATGATATTAATAACCATAGTTAAATAAACATTAAATTTGTTATTACCTTGTGCTGAATAACGATCTGCATGACATAAAATACATGAAAGATAATAAAATATGCATTTAAATGTATTATTTTAATGCCAAACAATGATAACAAAATGAGGCTCAACATCTATCTTGAGATTTCGCACTGACAGGGTCTTTTTGGAACAAGCAGAGCGTACGCGGAACCATACATTTCATCTCGGAATTTCCTTTCCATGATGTTTTGACGAATACCATCATTTTGGACCCTTTGATCTTAAACCCCTTTGATCCCAGCCGCACACGTGTACTGAAGTACCACTTTTAGCGAATCCCCAAGATGGTTTGTCCCATTCCTCTCCCATCAACGGAGAAATTTTCCATTGTAAATATTTTTTCGGCGAGTTCTGCACTGTTGAATGTTACCTCTCTTTAACTCATTTTGCGGATCTAAGGACCAAATTTTCTATGAGCACATTGATCCAACGAAACCAATATCACTAATTTATCTGTCTTTCGTCAATCATGGCCCTCGAAACTTGCAGTCTCTTTAACGTCATTTCATGAAAATGCAGAGGAAATTTGGATTGACCCTGTGGTATTCACGAAAACCATTTCGTCTGTTGATCTGGCTTTTCTTCAGATCGCTACCATACAAACGTTATCCCTTTTAACACAATTTATCAACCACCCTGTGACTAGAATTTTTTATCTGTTTTTCTTTTTAGGCTGCGATTTCTCCATCCTACCTTTTCACCATCTCGTGCTACGTGAAAAACAGTGCTAACAGGGCCCACACAAGCTAGCATTTATGTGCCACATGGAATCCTCCTCTTGCAATTTTGAAACCACGGAAAGCCTTCGAATCCATGGGAAGCCTAATGTTATTTGATGATTTAGAAGGATAATACACTTTTCCATATGCATCATTGGTCGAATTTGGAAGGAAATGTAACTTACACGAGAGAGGAAGAGTCAAATGGGAGCTTCTTGGACACTTGGGTTAGATTCTGTAACATCTATGACATCTATGACACTAATGATGAAGATGATATGAAATTTATGAAATATTGCAGACCTGAAGGATAATCATGAACATTATGACATGTCGAGCCTAAATATAGCATCCAATAGGACTGTCATATGAGTTGGGGAATCCCAATGGGTCCCAACTTGAATTTGGAGAAGATGGAAGACTAGGGAAGGGATGACACATGGAAAATATTGAGCACACAACCTAATTCGAATTGGCTTGAGTTTGTGTATGGGTGGGTAACCTTATAAGGATAAGGATGTTTATAAAATATAGGTATCAACCAAGAAAAGGTATTTTTATCATTTGAGGAATTTGCATTTGTGAAAAGAGAGAGCTCGTGGATGACTAGTTTCTTGCCTTAGCTAATTTCGAGGGTGAAACATTCCCATTCGAGTTGGTGTTTGGAGAGGCCATTTAGGTATTTGATGGAGATTTAATGGAGTTTTTATTTTCATTTTTAAGCTATAGGGAAGCTCATGGTTTCTTTTAGTGCAACACATTCTCTCATCCATTTCCAGTTTTTTTTGCATATTCTTGCCATGGAGGGATTGCACTTTGTGTGAACTATTTTACTATTTGGGAGAGCTTGTAATTGTCCATTTATGATTTTTATTATATTAATACACTCTATTATTCATCTTCATAAAGTCTCGGGTCGTAATACCAAATGGTTGTATGTAAAAATGATTATTAATGAGCAAATAATGACCATTTCCCCACTATATTGATGTATGCCATTGTAATGCTGATGATTTCAAATGAAAGAATGTTTATATGATATATTTATGATGAATGGAATTCCATTTATGATTATTACAATTTTCATATCCATCACTTAAGAATTTAAAGTCATCTTGCTCAGTTTGTTCGCATTTGGAGAAGATTTTGTGTCATTTACCCAAGGGTCAAACTAGTGATTTTGTAGCTGTTTGGTAGAGGGTTATAACATATTTTATAAACTTAATAATGATGAAAATGAAACCTTAATAATTTCCTATAATCATACTCTTCCTCTTTTTATAAATTAGAGTGAACTTGGGAGCATTTGGGAAGCCATTTTTCAACATTTACCCTGGGGGAATTGGAATCCCAATTTTCCAGTGAAAACTCTTACCTTGGTAAGAATATTAAACAAGTTTTCAAAAGTATTTGGAGGGTCATAAATATTCCTTAAACAATATATTCAAGTATTAATATTATTCATATACCTTCATGGAATATTTGGGAGAATTTGGGTCAATTTGGAGACCCAACCATCAAAACTAGTCAAAGGTCAAAATAGGGGAAAATGTAGAAAATTGGTCCTTTAATAAAAAATATAAAAAGGAAAATTACACGAATTCACATTTAGATCTTATAAAACAGGAAAAAAATAATATAGTAAAAGACACAATGGTTCTTCTCAATCTCCTTAATATCATATTATTCTTCACAGCAAAACATAGGTTCTCGAAATAGTTCTTCAGTCACATACAAATCTAGAAATGTCTCAACAAAAATAGCTAAGAAATATCCAAGCAGATCTCAGAAGCACCCACTAAGATGATCCAACTGGAAAAGAATATTTTACACTTTCACTTCTAAATCTATTTATAGGATTGTGCCTTTACATTGATGGTCCACTTTAAGTAAACTTCCTAACTACTTCTTAACATAATCTACAAAATAATAACCACAATCTATAAAATGCATTCCAAATCTACAAAATATGACCAAAATAAATAAAATATTGTAAATCCGCCTTGCGTGTTGTTTTCCACCTTGCACAACATATTTGACTTTGTGCAGCATCCACGATGTTGTGCAACTAACTTATCCCAAAACTTCCTGCCAACACTCTTACTTTCTCCCAAAGCTTGAACGTATTGTGTGTGATGACTATAGGTCAATCCTTAGTGAGAAAGTTGGTAGGCCCCTGGTTCCATCAGGAGCTACAAGTCTTTTCAATAATACCAAAGTGAAAGTAATAGGTTTTATCACTATGATAAATTGACAAGATACTATTATACTAGCAATTAACACACCTAACCCTACAAATCCATATACAAAGAAATAATTCAAAAATAATTTCAAAACATTACAACAATATTAAAGAAGAAAATCAGAAATTAAAAGGAACAAAATCACAACGCATGATTCAAAGCATGATTTAGAAAGAGAAAACTAAGTATGAAACTTAGTAAATACTTTAAACAATTGAATCTATGGTTCAAATAAAAAAATAATTATTATTTAATGACTACAATTAGAGCACAATAAAAAGCCAAAGAAACAGAACTGAAAACAGGTTTAAAAATAAACTAAGAACACTAAAGGTCGGATGGAAGGCTGGACAATAGTCTGGAAGGAGGCTCTGAATGACAGTCCAATTGCATAGTCTGATAGAGAGGCTGTATACAGAAAATAATAAAAACAGACCTAAATGATTTAATCATCAGCTGATTTTGTACATATGAAAACAAGATGCATAAAGAAAGAATTTAAACCTAATTAATCATCGTTTTTAATAGTAAAATAAACAAAGACAAATACATGAAAATAAGAAAATCATTACATATTAATAAACAATCTGGAATTTAAATTGCATAAACTTATAACATGAATAAACAAAACTTAATATATCTAAATTGATAAAAACAACCTATTCTATATGCTTGTAAATAAGACTGAACAATAAGCTACAAATGAAAGGCTTAAAAGAAAACCTGAAAGCAAACTATACGTGACCGGCCATTTATAAACAAAAACTACATTAACAACATAGTATGAATTTTATTAACTACAACAAATACATGCTATAGGAAACAGAGAAATAAATAATTGCAAGCACTTAACTACCTAAACAAATTAAAAGTAAAACTACTTATCTGTAAGGATGAGATAACAAAAACTCATACAAAAATAGAAACCACATATTTTCAAGGGTCCCTCTCAAAAATCATGGATAATGTGTGGCGAATGCTTGCACACACAGTCATAAACAACAAAGCGTAGAGTTATTATTAAATAGAAGGAACATAGTTACAATATCCTTCCATCAAAGAAAACTGACTATCTATCTAATGGATTGATCAAACCCCTATCTCTCTGTATGGAGGTGTTTATATACACATTGTTTTCAAGAGGTTGAGCAAGTTGACCCTTTAGTGGTCGACTGCTCTTCTAAATTTAGTCAATCATAAAAGGTAATAATAGTTTATAGGCCAACACATAGGCATATCCCTTCTTTGGTGTAAGTTTGGTTTTCTTCATAGTGAACGTGGCATGCAGGATCCTCTTCAGCGTGAGTAGGGCGTCATGGTGTTTTAACTACTCCTCCTTCTGCGTGACTGATGGAGTGGTATTGGTGTAGGAAATGTACACAATGGGTCTTCTAGAACACAGGTTGTTCCATTCTTCAAAGCGCGCAGACAAGTAACAATTCAAAGTTGAAGCAGAGGAAGCCACAACTGATCCATCGCGTAGAGACGTTCAATCCTCTGAATGCATGGATGACAAGCAACGTGATGGCGATCTTAAGCTGAGAGCCTCTTCAATCATCAAACCCATGGGTAACAGGTGGCTAGTGGAATCGTTTCAAAATTTTAATGCCTGCAATCAGTTATAGAGAGTGCGCAGTCTGATTGACAATATAAACCAATGAGCTGAGTGATGGGCTACAACGTGAGCTAGAAGACGAGCTGGACGAGCTGATTACATGGCTAGCTGAGTGCGTTTCTATTTATTTAGCTATGGGAAATCTGAACAGCGATTACATAGATTGGACGGATAGTAAGCTAAACGATGGTTGCACAGATTGGGCTAAATGGTAAGCTGAATGCATTTTGTTTATAAATTCACCCAAACATACTACATAACCTGCAAACAAATACACATATTAATTCATATATCAAATATGCTTTAAATAATATAGATTTGAGTTAATAAAATTATAAAAATGATATTAATAACCAATGTTAAATAAACATTAAAGTTTTTCTTACCTTGTGCTGAATAACGATATGCATGACAAAAACTACATGAAAGATAATAAAATATGCATTTAAATGTGTTATTTTAATTTCAAACAATGATAAAAAAAAATGAGGCTGAACATCTATCTCGATATTTCGCACTGACAGGGTCTTTTTGGAACGAGCAGAGTGTACGTGGAACCGTACATTTCATCTCTGATTTTCCTTTCCATGACGTCTTGACTAATACTATCATTTTGGACCCTTTGATCTTAAACCCCTTCAATCCCAGCCACTGATGTGTATTGAAGTACTACTTTTCATGAATCCCCAATATGGTTTGTCCCATTCCTGTCCCATCAACGGAGAAATTTTCCACTGTAAATATTTTTTCGGCGAGATCTACATCGTTGAATGTTACCTCTCTTTAACTCATTTTGCGGATCCGGGGACCAAAATTTCAGCGCGCACTTTGATCCAATGAAACCAATATCACCAATTTATCAATCTTCCATCAATCATAGCCCTTGGAACTTGCAGTCTCTTTAACATCATTTCATGAAAATGCAAAGGAAATTTGGATCGACCCTATGGTATTCGTGAAAACCATTTCATCCGTCGATATGGCTTTTCTTCAGATCGCTACCATACAAACATTATCCCTCTTAACACAATTTATCAGCCACCCTGCGATTGGAATTTTTTATCTATTTTTATTTTTAGTCTATGGTCACTCCATCCTACCTTTTGACCATCTCATGCTGAGCAAAAAACAGTGCTAACAGGGCCCACACAAGCTAGCATTTATGTGCCACATGGCATCCTCCTCTTTCAATTTTAAATCCACGGAAAGCCTTCGAATCCATGGAAATCCTAAGGTTCTTTGATGCGTTAGAAGGATAATACACTTGTCTATATGCAACATTGGTATAATTTGGAAGGAAATGTAACTTACATGAGAGAGGAAGAGTCAAACGGGAGCTTCTTGGACACTTGGGTTAGATTCCCTAACATCTATGACACTAATGATGAAGATGTTATGAATTTATGACATATTACAGACCTAAAGGCTAACGATGAACATTATGACATGTCAAGCCTAAATATAGCATCCAAGAGGACTCTCATGTGAGTTGGGGAAGCTCAATGGGTCCCAACTCGAATTTGGGGAAGACAGAAGACTAGGGAAGGGATGACACATGGAAAATATTGAGCACACACCCTAATTCGAATTGGATTGATTTTGTGTATGGATGGGTAACCTTATAAGGATAAGGATGTTTATAAAATATAGGTATCAAACAATATAATGGATTTTTATCATTTGAGGAATTTTCATTTCTGAAGAGAGAGAGCTCGTGGATGACTAGTTTCTTGCCTTAGCTGATTTCGAGGGTGAAAGATTCCCATCCAAGTTGGTGTTTGGAGAGGCCATTCAGGTATTTGATGGAGATTTAATGGTGTTTTAATTTTCATTTTTATTCTATGGGGAATCTCACGGTTTCTTTTAGTGCAGCACATTCTCTCAGCCATTTCCAGTTTTTATTGCATATTCTTGCCATGGAGGGATTGCGATTTATGTGAACGATTTTACTATTTGGGAGAGGTTTTAATGGTCCATTTATTATTTTTATAAGCTCACTATACTCTTTTATTCATATTCATAAATTATCAGGTCTAAATACCAAATGGTTGTATATAAAATGATTATTAATAAGCAAATAATGACCATTTCCCCAATATATTGATGTATGCCATTGTAATGTTGATGATTTCAAATGAAAGAATGTTTATATGATATATTTATGATGAATGGAATTCCATTAATGAGTATTACAATTTTCATATCAATCACTTAAGAATTTAAAGTCATCTTAGTCAGTTTGTTTGCATTTGGAGAAGATTTTGCGTCATTTCCCCAAGGGTCAAACTAGTGATTTTGTAGCTATTTGGGAGACGGTTATAACAGACTTTATAAACTTAATAATGATGAAAATGAAACCTTAATAATTTTTTGTAATCATACTCTTCCTCTTTCCATAAATTAGAGTGATTTTGGGAGCATTTGGGAAGCCATTTTTCAACATTTACCCTGGGGGAATTGGAATCCCAATTCGTTGGTGAAAACTCCTACCTTGGCCAGAACATTAAAAAAGTTTTCAGAAGTATTTGGAGGGTCATAAATCACCCCTAAATAATATATTAAAGTCTAAATATCAGTCATATACCTTCTTAGAATATTTGGGAGAATTTGGGTCAATTTGGAGACCCAACCATCAAAACTAGTCAAAGGTCGAAATAGGGGAAAATGTCGAAAATTGGTCCTTTAATAAAAACAATTTAAAAGGAAAATTACACGCATTCACATTTAGATCATAGAAAAAAAGGAAAAAAATAATATAGTAAAAAACACAATGGCTCTTCTCAATCTCCTTCATATCATATTATTCTTCACAACAAAACATAGGTTCTCAAAATAGTTCTTTAGTCACATACAAATCTAGAAACGTCTCAACAAAAATAGCTAAGAAATATCCAAGAAGATCTCAGAAGCACCCACTAAGATGATAGAACCAGAAAATAAGATTTTACACTTTCACTTCTAAATCTATTTATAGGATTGTGCCTTTACATTGATGGTCCACTTTAAGTCAACTTCCTAACTACTTCTTAACATACTCTACAAAATAATGACCACAGTTTATAAAATGCAGTCCAAATATACAAAATATGACCAAAATAAATAAAATATTGTAAATATGCCTTGCGTGTTGTTTTCCACCTCGCGCAACATATTTGACATTGTGCAGCATCCACGATGTTGCGCAACTAACTTATCCCAAAAATTCCTGTCAACACTCTTACTTTCTCCCAAATCTTGAACGTATTGTGTGTGATGACTATAGTTTGATCCTTGGTGAGAAATTTGGTAGGGCCGTGGTTTCTTTAGGAGCTACAAGTCTTTTCAATAATCCCAAAGTGAAAGGAATACGTCTTATCTCTATGATAAATTGACAAGATACTAGTATACTAGAAATTAACACACCTAACCCTACAAATCCATATACAAGGAAATAATTCAAAACCAAGTTCAAAACATTACAACAATATTAAAGAAGAAAATCGGAAATTAAAAGGAACAAAACCACAACGCATGATTCAAAGCATGAGTTAGAAAGAGAAAACTAAGTATAAAACTTAGTAAATACTTTAAACAATATAATCTATGGTTCAAATAAAAACATAATCATTATCTAATGACTACAATTAGAGCATAATAAAAAAGGAAAAGAAACAGAACTGAAAATAGGTTTAAAAGTACTCTAAGAACACTAAAGGTCAGATGGAAGGCTGAACAACAGTCTGGAAGGAGGGTCTGAATGACAGTCCAATCACATAGTCTAAATGAGAGGTTGTATACATAAAATAATAAAAACAGACCTAAAAGGTTTAATCATTAGCTGATTTTGTGCATATGAAAACAAGATGCATAAAGAAAAAATTTAAACCTAATTAATCATCATTTTTAATAGTAAAATAAACAAATACAAATACATGAAAATAAGAAAATCATTGCATATTAATAAACAAACTGGAATTTAAATTGCATAAACTTATAACATGAATAAATAAAACTTAATCTATCTAAATTGATAAAAACAACCTATTGTATGTGCTTATTAAAAATCTATCCAAATTGATAAAAACAACCTATTCTATATGCTCATAAATAAGACTAAACAATAAGCTAAGAATGATATGATTAAAAGCAAACCTGAAAGCAAACTATACGTGACCGGCCATTTATAAACAAAAACTACATTAACAACATAGTATGAATTTTATTAACTACAACAAATACATGCTATAGGAAACAAAGAAGTAAATAATTGCAAGCACTTAACTAACTAAACAAATTAGAAGTAAAACTACTTATTTGTAAGGATGAGATAACAAAAACTCATACGAAAAATAGAAACGATATATTTTCAAGGGTCCCTCTCAGAAATCATGGATAATTCCTAGCGAATGCTTGTGCACACAATCATAAACAACAAAACGTAGAGTTCTTATTAAACAGAAGGAACATAGTTACAATATCCTTCCCTCAAAGAAAACTAACTATCTATCTAATGGATTGATCAATCCCCTATCTCTATGTATATAGGCATTTATATACTCATTGTTTTCAAGAGGTTGAGCAAGTCGACCCTTTAGTGGTCGACTGCTCTTCTAAATTTAGTCAATCATAAAAGGTAATAACAACTTACAGGCCAACACATAGGCATATCGCTTATTTGGTGTAAGTCTAGTTTTCTTCATTGTGAATGTGGCATGCAGGCTCCTCTTTAGCGTGAGTAGGGCGTCAGGGTGTTTTAACTACTCCTCCTTCCGCGTGAGTGATGTAGTGGTATTGGTGCAGGAAATGTACACGATGGGTCTTCCAGGACACATGTCATTCCATTCTTCAAAGCGCACAGACAGGTAACAATTCAGAGTTTAAGTAGCGGAGGCCACGACTGATCCTTCATGTGGAGACGTTCCATCCTTTGAACGTGTGGATAACAAGCAACGTGATGGTGATCTTAAGCTGAGATCCTCTTCAATCATCAAAAACATGGGTAGCAGGTGGCTAGTGGAACCATTTCAACATTTTAATTCCTGCAATAAGTTATAGACAGTGCGTAATCTGATTGACAATCTAAACCAACGAGCTGAGTGACGGGCTACAGTGTGAGCTAGAAGACAAGCTGGATGAGCTAATTAAATGGTTGGCTAAATGTGTTTCTATTTATTTAGCTGTGGGCAAGCTGAACAACGATTGCATGGATTGGACGAATAGTAAGCTAAACGATGGTTGTGCAGATTGGGCTAAATGGTAAGTTGAATGCGTTTTGTTTATAAATTCGCCCAAACATACTACATCACCTACAAACAAATACACATATTAATTAATATATCAAATATGCTTTAAATAATATATATTTGAGTTAATAAAATCATAAAAATGATATTAATAACCAAAGTTAAATAAACATTAAATTTGTTCTTAACTTGTGTTGAATAACGATCTGCATGACATAAAATACATGAAAGATAATAAAATATGCATTTAAATGTGTTATTTTAATGCCAAACAATGATAACAAAATGAGGCTCAACATCTATCTGGAGATTTCACACTGACAGGGTCTTTTTAGAATGAGCAAAGAGTACGCAGAACTGTACATTTCATCTCTAATTTTCCTTTCCATGATGTTTTGGCGAATACCATCATTTTGGACCCTTTGATCTGAAACCCCTTAGATCCCAGCCGCACACGTGTATTGAAGTAACACTTTTCGTGAATCCCCTAGATGGTTTGTCTCGTTCCTGTCCCATCAATGGAGAAATTTTCTACTGTAAATATTTTTTCGGCGAGATCTGCACCGTTGAATGTTACCTCTCTTTAACTCATTTTGCTGATCTGGGGACCAAAATTTGTGCAAGCACTTTGATCCAATGAAACCAATATCACCTATTTATCAGTCTTCCGTCATTCATGGCCCTCCAAAATTGCAGTCTCTTTAATGTCATTCCATGAAAACACAAAGGAAATTTAGATCGACCCTATGGTATTCACGAAAAACCATTTCATCTGTCGATTTGGCTTTTCTTCAAATCGCTATTGTACAAACGTTATCCCTTTTAACACAATTTATCAGCCACCTTGCGACTGGAATTTTTTATCTGTTTTTATTTTTAGGCTACGGTCACTCCATCCTACCTTTTCACCATCTTGTGCTGAGCGAAAAATAGTGCTAACAGGGCCCACACAAGCTAGCATTTATGTGCCACATGGCATCCTCCTCTTGCAATTTCAAATCCACAGAAAGCCTTTGAATCCATGGGAAGCCTAATGTTTGTTGATGAGTTATAAGGATAATACACTTGTCCATATGCATCATCATTCGAATTTGGAAGTAAATGTAACTTACATGAGAGAGGAAGAGTCAAATGGGAGCTTCTTGGACAGTTGGGTTAGATTCCCTAACATCTATGACATCTATGACACTAATGATGAAGATGCTATGAAATTTATGACATATTGTAGACCTGAAGGATGACGATGAACATTATGACATGTCAGGCCTAAATATAGCATCGAAGAGGACTCTCATGTGAGCCGAGGAAGCTCAATGGGCCCCAACTCGAATTTGAGGAAGATGGAAGACTGGGGAAGGGATAACACATAGAAAATATTGAGCACACACCCTAATTAGAATTGGCTTGATTTTGTTTATGGATGGGTAACCTTATAATGATAAGGATTTTTATAAAATATATGTATCAAGCAAGAGAAGGGATTTTGATCATTTGAGGAATTTGCATTTGTGAAGAGAGAGAGCTCATGGATGACTAGTTTCTTGCCTTGGCTAATTTCGAGGGTGAAAGATTCCCATCCAAGTTGTTGTTTGGAGAGGCCATTCAGGTATTTGATGGATATTTAATGGAGTTTGTTTTTTCATTTTTAATCTATATGGAAGCTCACGATTTCTTTTAGTGCAGCACATTCTCTCAACCATTTCTAGTTTTTATTGCATATTCTTGCGATGGAGGGATTACGCTTTGTGTGAACTATTTTACTATTTGGGAGATCTTGTAATGGTCCATTTATGATTTTTATAAGCTTAATATACTATTTTATTCATCTTAATAAAGCCTCAGGTCTAAATACCAAATGGTTGTATGTAAAAATGATTATTAATGAGCAAATAATGACCATTTCCCCACTATATTGATGTATACCATTGTAATGCTCACGATTTGAAATGAAAGAATGATTATATGATATATTTATGATTAATTTAATTCTATTGATTAGTGTTATAATTTTCATATCCATCACTTAATAATTTAAAGTCATCTTACTCAGTTTGTTTGCATTTGGAGAAGATTTTGTGTCATTTCTCCAAGGGTCGAACTGGTGATTTTGTAGCTATTTGGGAGAGGGTTATAACAGACTTTATAAACTTAATAATGATGAAAATGAAACCTTAATAATTTACTATAATCATACTCTTCCTCTTTCCATAAATTAGAGTAATTTTGGGAGAATTTGGGAAGCCATTGTTCAACATTTACCCTGGGGGAATCGGAATCCCAATTTTCTATTGAAAACTCCTACCTTTGCTAGAATATTAAACAAGTTTTCAGAAGTATTTGGAGGGTCATAAATCATCCCTAAACAATATACTCAAGTATTAATATCATTCATATACCTTCTTAGAATATTTGGGAGAATTTGGGTCAATTTGGAGACCTAACCATCAAAACTAGTCAAAGGTCGAAATAGGAGAAAATGTCGAAAATTGGTCCTTTAATAAAAAAATATAAAAAGGAAAATTACACGCATTCACATTTAGATCGCAGGAAATAGGAAAAAAATAATATAGTAAAAGACACAATGGTTCTTCTCAATCTCCTTCATATCATATTATTCTTCACAGCAAAACACAGGTTCTCAAAATAGTTCTTCAGTCACATACAAATCTAGAAACATCTCAACAAAAATAGCTAAGAAATATCCAAGCATATCTTAGAAGCACCCACTAAGATGATCCAACCAGAAAATAAGATTTTATACTTTCACTTCTAAATCTATTTCTAGGATTGTGCCTTTACATTGATGGTCCACTTTAAGTCAACTTCCTAACTACTTCTTAACATACTCTACAAAATAATGACCACAATCTATAAAATGCGTCCCAAATCTACAAAATATGACCAAAATAAATAAAATATTGTTAATACACCTTGCGTGCTATTTTCCACCTTGCATAACATATTTGACTTTGTGCAGCATCCGTGATGTTGCGCAACTAATTTATCCCAAAACTTACTACCAACACTTTTACTTTCTCTCAAAGCTTGAACGTATTGTGTGTGATGACTATAGGTCGATCCTTAGTGAGAAAGTTGGTAGGCCCATGGTTCCATTAGGAGCTACAAGTCTTTTCAATAATCCCAAAGTGAAAGGAATATGTCTTATCACTATGATAAATTGACAAGATACTATTATAATATAAATTAACACACCCAACCCTGCAAATCCATATAAAAAATAATAATTCAAAAATAATTTCAAAACATTACAGCAATATTAGAGAAAAAAATCGGAAATTAAAAGGATCAAAATCACAACGCATGATTCAAAGCGTGAGTTAGAAAGAGAAAAATAAGTATAAATCTTAGTAAATACTTTAAACAATATAATCTATGGTTCAAATAAAAACATATTCATTATCCAATGACTACAATTAGATCATAATAAAAAAGCCAAAGAAACAGAACTGAAAAGAAGTTTAAAAATAAACTAAGAACACTAAAGGTCGGATGGAAGGCTAGACAATAGTCTACAAGGAGAGTCCGAATGACAGTCCAATCACATAGTCTGAATGAGAGGCTGTATACATAAAATAATAAAAACAAACCTAAATGATTTAATCATTAGTTGATTTTGTGCATATGAAAACAAGATGCATAAAGAAATAATTTAAACCTAATTAATTATCATTTTTAACAGTAAAATAAAAAATACAAATACATGAAAATAAGAAAATCATTGCATATTAATAAACAAGATGGAATTTAAAAATCATAAACTTATAACATGAATAAAAAAAACTAAATCTATCTAAATTGATAAAAACAACCTCTTCTATGTGCTTATTAAAATTCTATCTAAATTGCTAAAAACAACATATTCTATAAGCTTGTAAATAAGAGTGAATAATAAGCTAAGAATGAAAGGATTAAAAGCATACCTGAAAGCAAACTATATGTGACTGGCCATTTATAAAAAAAAACTACATTAACAGCATAGTATGAATTTTATTAACTACAACAAATACATGCTACAGGAAACAGAGAAATAAATAATTGCAAGCACTTAACTACCTAAACAAATTAGAAGTAAAACTATTTATCTGTAAGGATGAGATAACAAAAACTCGTATGAAAATAGAAACTGCAGATTGTCAAGGGTCCCTCTCAGATATCATGGATAATTCCTGGTGAATGCTTGCACACGTAGTCATAAAAACAAAGTGCAAAGTTCTTATTATAGTTACAATATCCTTCCCTCAAAGTAAAATAACTATCTATCTAATGGATTCATCAACCCCCTATGTCTCTGTATTGAGGTGTTTATATACACATTGTTTTCAATAGTTTGAGAAAGTCGACCCTTTAGTGGTCGACTGCTCTTCTAAATTTAGTCAATCATAAAAGGTAATAACATTTTACAGGCCAACACATAGGCATATCCTTTCTTTGGTGTAAGTCTGGTTTTATTCATTGTGAACATGGCATGCAGGCTCCTCTTCAACGTGAGTAGGGAATCATGGTGTTTTAACTACTCCTCCTTCCACATGATTGATGGAGTGGTATTGGTGCAGGAAATGTACACAATGGGTCTTCCAGAACATAGGTCATTCCATTCTTCAAAGTGTGCAGACAGGTAACAATACAGATTTTAAGCAGAGGAGGCCACAAGTGAGCCTTCGCATGGAGACGTTCCATCCTTTGAACATGTGGATGATAAGCAATGTGATGGAAATCTTAAGCTAAGGGCCTCTTCAATCATCAAACATGTTGGTAATAGGTGGCTAGTGGAACCGTTTCAACATTTTAATGCCTGGAATCAGTTATAGACATTGCACAGTCTGATTGACAATATAAACCAATGAGTTGAGTGACAGGCTGCGGCGTGAGCTAGAAGATGAGCTGGGTGAGATTATTACATGGCTGGCTAAATGCGTTTCTATTTATTTAGCTGTGGGCAAGCTGAACAACGATTACATAGATTTGACGGATAGTAAGCTAAACGGTGGTTGCACAGATTGGGCGAAATGATAAGTTGAATGCGTTTTGTTTATAAATTCGCCCAAACATACTACATAACCTGCAAACAAATACACATATTAATTAATATATCAAATATTCTTTAAATAGTATATATTTTAGTTAATAAAATCATAAAAATGATATTAATAACCAAAGTTAAATAAAAATTAAATTTGTTCTTACCTTGTGCTGAATAACGATCTGCATGACATAAAATACATGAAAGATAATAAAATATGGATTTAAATGTATTATTTTAATGCCAAACAATGATAACAAAATGAGGCTCAACATCTATCTCGATATTTTGCACTTACAGGGTCTTTTTGGAATGAGCAGAGTGTACCCGAAACCATACATTTCATCTTTGATTTTCCTTTCCATGACGTTTTGACGAATACCATCATTTTGGACCCTTTGATATGAAACCCCTTCGATCCCAGCCACACACGTGTACTGAAGTACCACTTTTTGCAAATCCCGAATATTGTTTGTCCCATTCATGTCCCATCAACGGAGAAATTTTCCACTGTAAATATTTTTTCGGTGAGATCTGCATCGTTGAATGTTACCTCTCTTTAACTCATTTTGCGGATCCAGGGACCAAAATTTCTGTGAGCACTTTGATCCAATGAAACCAATATCACCTATTTATCATTCTTCCATCAATCATGGCCCTCGGAACTTGTGGTCTCTTTAATTTCATTTCATGAAAATGCAAGGGAAATTTGGATTGACCCTGTGGTATTCGCGAAAACCATTTCGTCCGTCGATTTGGCTTTTTTCAGAATGGTACCATAAAAAAATTATCCCTTTTAACACAATTTATCAGCCACCCTGTGACTGGAATTTTTTATATGTTTTTATTTTTAGGTTTCAGCCACTCCATCCTACCTTTTCACCATCTCATTCTGAGCGAAAAACAGTGCTAACAGGACCCACACAAGCTAGCATTTGTGTGCCACATGGCATCCTCCTCTTGCAATTTCGAATCCACAAAATGACTTTGAATCCATGGGAAGCCTAATGTTCTTTGATGAGTTCGAAGGATAATACACTTGTCCATTTGTATCATCGGTCAAATTTCGAAGGAAATGTAACTTACATGAGAGAGGAAGAGTCAAATGGGAGCTTCTTGGACACTAGGATTAGATTCCCTAACATCTATGACATTTATGACACTAATGATGAAGATGCTATGAAATTTATGACATATTGCATACCTGAAGGATAAAAATAAACATTATTACATGTCAGTCCTAAATATATCATCCAAGAGGACTCTCATGTGAGTTGGGGAAGCTCAATGGGTCCCAACTCAAATTTGGGGAAGATGGAAGACTAGGGAAGGGATGACACATGTAAAATATTGAGCACACACCCTAATTCAAATTGGATTGAGTTTGTGTATGGATGGGTAACCTTATGAGGATAAGGATGTTTATAAAATATAGGTATCAACCAAGAGAATGTATTTTGATCATTTGAGGAATTTGCATTTGTGAAGAGAGAGAGCTCGTGGATGACTAGTTTCTTGCCTTAGATAATTTCGAGGGTGAAAGATTCCAATCCAAGTTGGTGTTTGAAAGGAAATTCAGGTATTTGATGGAGCTTTAATGGAGTTTTTATTTTCATTTTTATTTAATAGGTAAGCTCATAGTTTCTTTTAGTGCAACACATTCTCTCAGCCATTTCCAGTTTTTATTGCATATTCATGCCATGGAGGGATTGCGCTTTGTGTGAACTATTTTACTATTTGGGAGAGATTGTAATGGTCCATTTATGATTTTTATAAGCTTAATATACGCTTTTATTCATATTAATAAAGCCTCAGGTTGAAATACCAAATGGTTGTATGTAAAAATGATTATTAATGAGCAAATAATGACCATTTCCCCACTATATTGATGTATGCCATTGTAATGCTGACGATTTCAAATGAAAGAATGATTATATGATATATTTATGATGAATGTAATTATATTTATGAGTATTAGAATTTTCATATCCATCACTTAAGAATTTAAAGTCATCTTACTCAGTTTGTTTGCATTTGGAGAAGATTTTGTGTCATTTCCCCAAGGTTCTAACTAGTGATTTTGTAACTGTTTGGGAGAGGGTTATAACAGTATTTATAAACTTAATAATGATGAAAATGAAACCTTAATAATGACTTGTAATCATAATCTTCCTCTTTCCATAAATTAGAGTGAGTTTGGGAGCATTTGGTAAGCCGTTTTTCAGCATTTACCATGGGGCAATTGGAATCCCAATTTGCTAATGGAAACTCCTACCTTGGCCAAAATAATAAACAAGTTTTTAGAAGTATTTGGAGGGTCATAAATCATCCCTAAACAAGATATTCAAGTATTAATATCATTCATATACCTTCTTAGAATATTTGGGAGAATTGGGTCAATTTGGAAAACCCAACCATCAAAACGAGTCAAAGGTCGAAATAGGGGAAAATGTCAAAAATTGGTCCTTTAATAAAAAATTTAAAAAGGAAAATTACACGCATTCACATTTAGATCGCAGAAAACAGGAAAAAAATAATATATTTAAAGACACAATGGTTCTTCACAATCTCCTTCATATCATATTATTCTTCACAGCAAAAAACAGGTTCTCAAACTTAGTTCTTCAGTCACATACAAATCTAGAAACGTCTCAACAAAAATAGCTAAGAAATATTCAAGCAGATCTCATAGGAACCCACTAAGATGATCCAACCAAGAAAAATCTTTTACACTTTCACTTCTAAATCTATTTATAGGATTGTGCCTTTACATTGATGGTCCACTTTAAGTCAACTTCCTAAGTACTTCTTAACATACTCTACAAAATAATGACCACAATCTATAAAATGCGGTCCAAATCTACAAAATATGACCAAAATAAATAAAATATTGTAAAGCTTCCTTGCATGTTTTTTTCCACCTTGCACAACATATTTGACTTTGTGCAGCATCCATGATGTTGCACAACTAACTGATCCCAAAACTTCCTACCAACACTCTTACTTTCTCCCAAAGCTTGAACGTATTGTGTCTGATGACTATAGGCCGATCCTTAGTGAGAA
This sequence comes from Pseudotsuga menziesii, assembly GCA_001517045.1. NCBI lineage: Eukaryota > Viridiplantae > Streptophyta > Pinopsida > Pinales > Pinaceae > Pseudotsuga > Pseudotsuga menziesii. Next base: position 626,364 of record LPNX010863756.1, on the reverse strand, counting down.
ATTTGGTAGGCCCGTGGTTCCATTAGGAGCTCCTAGTGGTTTTGCTGAAGGAAACATGGATAATGTGTCTCCAACTATTCCTATCAATATTTATCGCACTCCTAGAAAAATAAAAAAATATGTACATTGGGTCAACTTGTTCACCTCATGAAATTGAGGCATACAGTAAGATTTTCAAGGAATTTGGAGATGTTTTTTCTTGGTCACATGACGAGATTACGGGAATAGAACCTCGCATTGTTTAACATGATATTAATACCTATATGTATGCTATACCTATTCGACAAATATTGCGAGCGATGAATCCCCATAAGGAACCATAGAGAAGTTTCTCAAAGCTGGATTTATCTATCCCGTTCCATTGACTGAATGGGAATCCAATCTCATTCTGGTTGATAAGAAATAGGGGATTGTCTGTGTATGCACTGATTTTCAAGACTTGAACAGAGCTTTTCCTAAATATAACTTTCCCACACCATTCATAGATCAGATTTTGGATGAGTGTGTAGGAAGCGAGGTCTTCTCATTCATGGATGTCTTTTCAGGGTATAATCAGATTCAGATCAAACCTGAGGATCAACATAAAACGGATTTCATTTGTCCTTAGTGTATGTTTGCATACTAGAAAATTCCTTTCAGCCTTAAAAATTCTGGAGCTACTTTTCAATGGGCTATGACATTCGCTTTTCATGACCTCAAGCAGATTATTGAAGTGTATATTGATGATTAGCTACTCACTCTCATTTGAGAGTAGACCATCCTGACCATCTATGCTTGGTTTTCGAAAGATGTTGTCGATATAAAATCCAAATAAATCCTCAAAAGTGCATATTTTACATGAAATTATGTCACTTACTAGGGTTTATCATTTCTAAGGAGGGAACTAGGGTCAACCCTCTTAAGTTTGAAGAAATACTTCAATTGTCTCCCCCACGCACAATTAGACATCTTCAAAGTTTGCAAGGGATGGCTAACTTCTTGTGAAGGTTTGTTGTCAATTTTTCCAATTTGACCAAGGGTTTCATGTGCCTTTTGAAGAAAGAACACCTTTTATCTAGGATGAACGAGCTCAAGAGTCTTTTGATGCATTGAATAAATCCTTGGCATCGTCCCCTGTGCTTAGTCCACCCAACTATAGCCTCGATTTCTTATTATATGTGGTCGCGTATCAAGAGACGATTGGTATGGTTCTTGTTCAAGAGGATGAGGAGCTCTAAGAGAATGTTATCTATTATCTTATCCAAAACCTCATTGATGTGGAACTTCATTATACTCACGTCAAGAATCTAGCCTTAGCTATTGTCCATGTGGTTCAACGATTGAGACATTACATACTCCTTCACCATACTTTATTTGTGGCTCACCTCAATCCATTTTATTTCATCCTCACCAGATGAATGATAGGGGGGAAATACAATAATTGGATTGTTATTTTGCAAGAATTCGATCTCGAGTTGTTTTGAGAAAAGTTGAACAAATCATTGATTTTTGCGGAGCTCATATCATATTTTCCTAGTTTGGATGACTTTGAGGTTCATGAAGACTCTTTCATGGATGAGCATATTTTTCTTATTTTGACTATGGAACCATGGTATGGGGATATTATCATCTATTTTCAAACTTTTAAGGTTCCTCCTAACCTCTCATGGGATGAGTGTCGACGGTTACATCATTTAGCTAATAATTACCTCATCATTGGTGACACATTGTATTGACATGGGGTTGATTCCATTTTATGTCGATCTTTAACTCATGAGGAAGATGAGACTATTCTAAATGATTGCCACAGAGGGGAATGTGGTATTCATTTATTTGGGATTTATACATTATAAAACATTTTGAGAGTTAGTTATTTTTTTCCATCGATCTTCAAATATTGTCTTAATGCAGTCAAGCAGTGCACCCTTTCCAGGTGTTTGCATGGAATATGCGCTCACATCCTGCCCCGTTACATATGATTATCACCATTGGTCCCTTCACCAAGTGGGGGGTTGATTTTATGGACTACAACCCAGCTTCGGTTGGGGGGCATCATCATATCATAGTGGTTGTTTATTACTTCATGAAATGGGTAGAATCTATGCTTACTATCAATTCCGACAGTGAGACAACCACATATTTCATTTTCAATCAGATTATCACCTAGTTCAGTATCCCAAGGGATATTGTCGCTGACCATGGTAGGCACTTTCAAAACAAGATGATGGCTGAGTTATCTTTGAAGTTGGTATATAAGAAAGATCACTCCTCTTCTTATTATACTCAAGAAAATGGATAGGTTGAAGCTGTGAATAAGTCCCTTAAATCCATTCTCCAAAGAACCATCACGCAAAGAAAGAATAATTGGAATATCATGTTGTATCTTACTTTGTGGGATTACTGAACCACGGTTAAGAATTCTACTGGATATTCTTGATATCAGTTGGTGCATGGGTTGGAGTCAATTTTACCGATTGAATGTGAAATCCATTCTTTGAATCTGTTCATAAAACATTTTCCAGAAACTTCTGAGTTAGAATAAATTCTGGTCCTCTTAGAGGAACTTGATGAGAATCGTCGAGAATCCTTAGTGGATTTTGAGGTAAAAAAGCATCGTGTTAAGGCTCAGTATGATAAATCTATTCATACCTAGAATTTTAGTGAAGGTGAATTGGTCCTCTTGCATGACCAAGCTAATGAACCATTAGGGGAGGGAAATTTCAACCCTATGTGGCATGGGTCTTACATATTCAAATGAGTGTTAGAGAAAGGGGCTTACGAGATAGCGTATTATGAGGGGATATCCTTGGAGGATCCTAGAAATGGGCTCTATCTCAAAAAATACTATGCATAATTCTCATCCTAGGCTGTTAATTTATATATTATTGTATAATTGCACAATTTAGTTTTGGTATCCTTGTGGTGATCGGGTTTGTTAACTTGCTTCTGTTTGTTGTGGAAGATGTCAACAGAGTCTTTGGTATATGTAGGATATGATGACGAAGCCAGCCACCACACCTAAAAATCAGCTTCACCTGCTTGGGTGATCTATATGCCTATGGGTCAGGTTTTTCCTTTAGGAGGTGTATGAATCTGGCCTTATTGCCAGGGGTTTTGGGCAAGTGAGTTGCGTAGTGTCACGGTAGTTGTGCAAGCTCATGCAACACTGTGCAAGGAAAAATCAACGCGATGGGTGAAGGAATAATGATTTTTTAATATTTAATGTATTAATTGACCATTTTTTGTTGACATAGGTCATTAGTGGTTAGAAGTTAGCTAGAAGTGGGACTTCGAGGTAAAGGCACAATCCTATATATAGGGCTAGTTTTGAAATTGTATAGATAACAATGAGACATAATGAGATATAGATGAAGGACACAATTGTAGGATTGTACGAAGGATAAGAGCTATTGTGGTTTGTCTATGGTCTTGTTTAGTCTTCCATTTTTTAGCAATCTATGATCTGTCTGTGTCAGATACTGAATTTTGGGATATAACTAGTCTCCTGCTATGGAGAAGAATTACATGTTTTGGATCTGTTGCCAAATTAATATGACATGATGGTTGTTGCATGAATATTGTCTTCTGTTTTCCAGTTTCTTCTATTATGATATCAATGGGAAGTGTATTGAATCTATTATGACTTACTGATGTTATCGTAATAAACTAATGATGTGTTCTATCTTGCTTCTGTCGTAATTCTATTAAATGATGATTGAAGTTGTTTCATGTTTGATAATGTTGTGATGACACTGCTTTAAAAAATGAATGATGCAATCTTGTAGATCTGTAGATGCATAGATGAATCTTGAGGACTGTCCTAGTTTTGTGATATTAGAGTTATGTTGTCGAAGTCGTGGATGCCATATCTTCCCTTCCTACTATCGAAAACTTAGTTTCGATAGCTCTCCCTTGAACATCTCGGGTGAGACTTCATCCACTCTACGGATGTTGCTCGGTAGGGTCAAACCTGTCTGGGCTGGTGCTCAGGGAGATCGCGTTGGTTGGGCATCGATAGAGTGAGAACCCCTATCGACGAGGCTTTGTTGGTAGGTTTTTGCCAACAAATGGTTTTCTTCCGGGACCGAGTTGTGATTGAAAATGAGGATATGTTTTGGCATCTGGCTTGTTCAAATATTGAGGGGTGGTTTGGTCTAAAACTACTAGATTTTGTTCAAGCCAAAAATCAAAATCTGAAGTTGTCGACGAGCAATTGGTTGGATAGATATATTCATGACGGCCCTCACGAATGGTTCTTCTATGAGTTTCCTGTCATCTTGCATGAGTGGCTGGAAAAGTTTGCTTCTAAGTGTTAGTTTTTCATCACATTAAGATAGAATTATGATCTTAGGATCTTTTCACTGAGAGAATAACAAGCACAACAATAAAACATAAGCACATCACAAGAGACAAGATACACAAAGAGTTTTCCTCGGGGAAACCATAAAGGAGAAAACCCCGCAACTTCCTTAGAGATAGAATCAACACCAAAATAGTAAGAGATCTCCTAAAACAACAG
>LPNX010863756.1:516866-616624 GCA_001517045.1 Pseudotsuga menziesii | reverse complement strand
CTTCCCCAAGCTTTTCACCAAGCTGATGTGATATATCATATTGAAATGAGAACCTCAAATGGAAATAGCAAAGGATTAGATCTTACCGATTTGAGGGGTCCGTCTTTGTCTCGGAGTTCGCTGATCTAGGGTTTGTCACAGAAACCCTAATTTTCAAAAATTGGAATCTTTCAGATATGATTAGATAAAAAGATAGATCTATTCAAATGGAGCTGTCCAATGTACTCCTTTTCTGAAAACAGAGGAGGGAAGCTCCCAGAACAGGAAGCCCTAATTTTCCAATTTCTTCTGCAGAAAGTCTTGTTACTGTTTCTGTGATATCTCCGAAATTACTGCTCCTCTATGTCTTAAATTTCTCATTGAGGTAACCTCACATGTACCTGATGCAAAACCACAACTTTCATCAGAATTTGTTTCACCATTTGGGATTTATGATCCTTTTCCCAAGGTGACCTGTTACAGGACTGTTCAGAATAGCGAAGTTGTATGACATGCCACGTGTCACTGGTTCATATTCTGAGTCTGATATTTGGACCACCGAAATTAAAGTCCATTACCTTTTTGGAAAATCTCCAGGAATTCCATTTGGACCTCTGTAGCTCAATATATTGCAGATCTCCCCAGATGTCCTGTTCATGGATGAATTCTGGAAGAGGCTGGAACCCTAATTTAAAGAGATGATATCTCCTGGAGTACAGCGAATCGGAGTCTTATTTTTGGACACAGACTTCATCAGGATTTTATATTTGGCCCCTGCAATTTTCAGCATTTAAGACTTCGTCAATCGTGGAATATAGCGACTGTACCAAAACTTAGCAGTTTTAGTATTTAGGGTTTCTCCTAACTCACGGTCAAACTAGGGTTTGAATTTCGTGGAGTTTTACCCAACCAAATTTCTTGATCCAGGTCTCTAAACTTCGATTTTGATGAGGATAATAACCTTATGCTGGTCTCACTCAAAAATTCATCTTCTGTAGAAATCCCTAATTTCCGCATCGAAGACTGAAAATGCTCGGAATCAAATTCCGCTTCAACAAAAAGATGTGCCCTAAGGAGGAGAGTTGTTCCACCTTACTTTTGCCGAAAATATGTGGAGGAAGATCCAAAAACTAGGAATCCCTAGTTCCTATAGCTGCACAATGTCTTCTTCTTAGGTTAGCTCTGATACCATGTTAGTTTTTCATCACATTATGCTAGCATTATGATCTTAGGATCTTTTCACTAAGAGAATAACAAGCACAGCAATAAAACATAAGCACATCACAAGAGACAAGAGACACAAAGAGTTTTCCTCGGGGAAACCATAAAGGAGAAAACCCCACAACTTCCTTAGAGATAGAATCAGCACCAAAACAGTAAGAGATCTCCCAAAACAGCAGTAGTCTTCTTCTTCTGTCTAGTCCCAAAATTTCCTTCTTCAGTAGTGCACCACACTTGGGAAAGAAAGTGATGTATTTCACAATGTGTTAAATAGAGAGACTCTCACTCTCTATTTATATTCATCCGTTCACTTGAATTTCCTTTTCACACATAGGCTCAACCTAATAATTACTACTCGAGCCTACACCTTAATTAGTGTATAATAACTCAAGTGCCCCGAAACTGTGGGGACTCACCTAATGACTTGATATGACTTGATTACATTATTAATCCTCCCGATCGGAACATCGGGGCATGACCACATGACTCAAATACATAATAGAAACATCTCGGAATAAACATTGGGTTACAATACATAATATACATAGAAGAATACATTCTGAAGTTACATATACATCAACACTAAGAAGAAAAACTTCCAAGGAGAAGAGTTGACATCTTGGACTCCGGAGCTGATCCAGGAATTACAAGAAATAAACAATAAGTCATCATGAGCTATTGAGCTATGGTTGGAGAGTATCTTGGAGGGATATATTATCAAGTTTGCAGTTGATACTAATAAGTCATTTAGTGAATTGGAAAGGGAGTTCTTCAATGAACTGCAAGGTATATTTTTGTTGTCTCTGTAGCTATCTATCAAACAACTTGTTTGCAAAAAATGTATTCTGAAAATGGACCAAGAGTAGTGGAACTATGGTGTGTGGAGGATGTCAACACCACGACGAAAGGGGGGAGATGCATGGAAAGGTAAAGGGTAGATGGGCATGATTTCTAGTGAAATTGCAAACCTCATCGAAGAAACAAGTGGTTGTACAAGGTTTTGATAGAAGAGGCAGAGGATGGGAGAAGGTATTGATGCGATCAAAGTGCAATGCCATGAGGAAGAACCACACAGGACAAAGTGAAATTTCAATGACAACAAGGATGACCAAGCCCAGGCTACGCCCGGAAGGAGGACAAGATCGAACTCCAACAGTAACGTGTCCACACCTCCGTGCACTAATCCACAACTAGGAAGAAACATGCATTCTATCTCGACTTCCCCGACGTCTCAGCAGTAGTATAGCAGTAGAGTACCAACCAAAGGGAGAAGGCCTAGAATGGTGGGTGATGAAATGAAGCTACCAATATTTCATGGAAATAGCTCTGATAACCTAGAGAAATACTAGTTCCTGTGTGAGGATATCTGGACCGCCCAACAGATCATCGATGAAGATATCAAGAAAAGCCAGCTAGCTACCACCCTCATGGGTCGTGCACTGGATTGGTACATGAGATTCATGATGGTTCCTAAGGGAGGTAGACTGAAAACATTGGATGATATCCACAAGGTATTATTTGAAGAATTTAAGAAGCTGAAGTCTGAGCCTCAGTACATTACTGAATTGAAAGAAATCAAGTATTTCCCCAATGAGACAATTTGGGACTTTGACCAATGGTTTAAGATGTTGATGGCTCGAGTCAGCTTCCACATGAGCAATTTTTAGCATAAGAAGTGGTTCATAATTGTGCTTGTTCCACATATCAGACAACTGCTAATGCAGCAAAATATTGCGACGCAAAGTGAGGCTTTGGAAATCGTGATGAAATTAGAAGCATCACCAGTAGGAGAAACTACGGTTGGGATGAACTAGATTAAAGCACAGTTGGCCAATCTGAAACTCCAACTACAAGATATCAAGAAGGCTAAGGAAGATCATGATGACCTTTGTTGCACCTAGTGTCATGTGGATAGACATACTAAGGACACATGTTTGATGTTCCGAAATTATTTTCTTTCAGGTGCCCAAAACCCATTGAGATGCGCTAATGTTCCATGGTGCCACATATGTCAAGTCTATGGGAATTGAAATGAGAATTGAAACTACATGCAAAATATGGTTACCAAAGTGGAGAGACTGTACTGTACCTTTTTTCGGTTAGTAGGACATGATGATAAAAACTGTCGAGCTTATGACTTGCTCTAGGAAAGGACATATGACTCATACTTTGTGAAAGGTGAGGACCCCCAGGAAATGCAAGCGCAGCCATAGATGGAAAAACCAGTAGCGCAGGTGCAGTATACACCACTACCCGAGATGTAGTTTATACCATCGTAACAATAGCAATAGTTTACATCACAGCAATAGTTTTCACCTCAGCCACAGTTTGTGCCACGACCACAGTATAATTAGGTGCTACTCATGCAACCTTAGCCACAATATGTTCAAGCCACACACTATGTCCAGCAACAACCAAATCCCCTGCAGCAGTAGTTGGCCCAACCTCAGTTTTAGCAAGGAGGGGTCTGAGGGGGATTCCGCAGAGGATCCAGGGGACAAGGAGGAGGCTTCAGTCAAGGAGGAGGATGAGGTCGAGAATCAATCCATTGTTATACCTGTGGAGTATTTGGGCTCTATCAGAGGGAGTGTCCTCATGCACAATGTACATACTATGTGGCCATTGAACATAATGTTTAAAATTGTCCACAGTTGATTGCAAAATGGCAGGCTAGAAACATTCCTTAGTTGCAGAATGCGCAGATTCAGAACCGGCCAACGTTCCAAGTGTAGAACCAACCGATGGTGCAAAATAAGATCCCACCATGAACTTAGAATCAACTGATTAACCCGCTGCTGAATTAGAACCCATCATTGAATCAAGCCCAAAACCTCAATCAAGGATCGAGGGTTTCCACAATTGAAGCTCAACCACAAATAAAGGATGTCGACATTGGGGTTGTCACTCACGTTAGTGCGAAAACTAGAGAAGAAGGACCACGACAGAAATTTTGGCTCGCTGGAAAGAAAAAGGTAGCATTTGATATTGTGATGGAGAAAGACACCTTCTTCAAGGCTGAGCATGCAATCGGGAGAAATCTGGGTAAGTTACCTGTTATTTCCATGCCTTCTGCTTTTGATCCATCCATAGAGGTGGGACCATCACGGCAGCCTCGTACCTTACAACAATTCTTTCAGAGTTATCTGTCTCTAGAAAGCGATCATGAATCCCTTGTTGAGATTGAGAAGTTGTTGTACCACCAATATAAAACATTGAAGAATTCTGTAGTGAACTCCCTGCAAAATAATAAGACATGCAAGGATATGAGGATGAACATCCAAATTGGCGACTATGAGGTTGACTCAGTTATTCTGGATCTCGGATCAGATGTAAACATTCTGACCAAGTAAACTTGGTAGCTGATGGGGAATTTGAAATTTGGATAGTCATCGATGCAGCTACGAATGGAAAATAATGCAAAGGTTGATCCCATTGGTCTCATCTTGAACCTATTTGTCGATATTGAAGGAATGAAAATGCATGTTGAGTTTGATGTCATAGAAGTGGTTAAAGATGGATGTTCCTATCCCTCACTGCTAGGGATTGGGTCAGCTAATGATAACATGTACATTATCAATTTCAAAAAATGGGTTATGACGTTTGAGAACCAGGATGTCATGGTCATCACTCCCATGGACCCTCAGGAAGGACGCCAATATATTGAACCGGGTGAGGGATGAAGCCAGTAGAAGTTGGGATCACGATTATAATATCTCTGAAGACTATATCCACCCTACCGTCGATGGTGAACTTGGATGGCGTATTTCTAGTTCTGTGTCCTCTGATTCTGATGATGCTCTGGAAAATTGGAAGAATAGGTTGCATGAGGTGTCATTCAGGAAATACGGGTTGATTACACAGTCTCTCCATCGTGTAGTAATTGAGTTTGTCAAGTTTCCAATTTATAAAGGGTTGCCAGTGTTATTGAAATTCCTTCGAAAATTTGAAGAGAAAGTGTCTAACACATAAATGGTATTGGCCCTCGATGTAGCACTGAAGGTTACCTCGGCCCGATGGTGGGCGACGCACAAGCAAATGATCCATGACTGGGTTCAGTGTCGGATATTGATGATGGTGCGCTTCGGTTATTCGGAGGTTTATCATGATGGGAGATATGATGGATGGAATGACCCCACCAGTAATTTGATAGAATATCAAGCCTTATGGGCATCAAAACCCATAGATGAGTGGGTCCATGCTTTTTTTCATACTCTGGACGAGATGTCGATATCTTGTTATTTAGCGGGACAACTGCGTAGAACTATAACCACTTGGGAGGAGTTGTTTGTTTTCTTTGCGCATATTTTTATTTTTCGGGATGCCAACCCAGAGGTACATAATGGATTGCCAATCATCTACGATGTGGTGCTGAAAGTCGTCCCTGTTGCATACTTAGTTGATCTACATGCGCACTGCTCAATACAATCCATGATGACATGTTACAACCTGTCTGGGGAACCTGAAGATGATGACAAGTTGCAGATCGTTAATATTCTAGAGTCAGAAGGAATTTACGATGTCGCAGTGACAGACATACCGATGGATTCAATGAGTCAACTGCTGAAGATCAGGAAACTTAACATTGGGTTAGAAGAGAACCTGAAATTTTCCAATATCGGGGACTATTGGGACGAGGAGACAATGGCCAAAATCACAGATCTACTGCATGAATTCCATGATCTTTTTCCGATGTGGTTTTTAGAAATGAAGTGGATATTAAGGGACCTAGTGGAGATGAAAATTCTGTTAAAATCAAATGCAAAACTTGTGCGACAAAGGCCATATCGATTGAACCCACTATACAAAGACCATGTGAAGGCTAAGATAGATCGGATGTTGGATGCTGGGATCATCGATCCTATAGAAGAATCAAAGTGGACAATCCCTATGGTGGTCCAAGATAAAAAGATCGATGAAAGCCACATTTGCATCGATCTATGAAAGTTGAATGATGCATGCATGCATGATCCGTTCTCGACTCCTTTTATAGATGACGTCCTTGAAGGAGTAGGTGGTCAGGAGATGTATTCCTTCAAAGATGGATTTTCAGGGTACCACCAGATCCAGATTGCAAAGGAGGATCGTCATAAGACCATGCTTGTCACTGAATGGGGTTGTTTCAATATACCTTCATGCCCTTTCGGCTGAAGAATGCACTAGCAGTATTTTCTCAACTAGTTGTCGTTGTGTTTAAATACTTGTTGGCAGGAAACAACCCTCTCATTTTTTCTATTATGCTGAAAAATGATCTATTCTCTTCTATGATTTATTTTAAAAGATTATNATTTCAGAAGAGTTAAGAGTCATATTAGAAATTTATGAAATACTTTCATAAATTTGATAAATTAGCAGCTGTTAATCTTGTAAATTTTATATATAATCAAATTTTGTCATTATTAATTCATTTGATTATATATTGATTCATGAGATTTAAGGTATAGTATGCTAATTAGTTCTTTGGATTAAAATGAAACACATTTTGAACATGTTCCAAATTTGGTTTTGACAAGGTATTTATTATCATAAGTTTTTGTAATTTTTATAATTAGGGTTGATTTATTAGTTGGAATATTTTATGTTAACCCTAAATTTATATTTTACATATAATTTGATCTTTTAATATCATGTCATTATTTTGTGAAAAGTGTACATATGTATTACGAAATAGCGAGAGTTCATTTGTATATTTATCATTTTGAAATTTTCATTGTAATATAATCATAATAATCGAATTTTGATTTAGTGTTAGTTTCTTTTTATAAGCTTTTTATCTGATCATATTTTTTTATTAACTCATAGGTAGTTTGGATTTTATGAGTTCATTCGAAACTATATAATGTTACCTTAAATCAATTACCTGTATAAATATGGTTTTGAACAGTTTAATTAGTATCTAGAGTTGATCTTGCTACTCAGCTGTAATTATGAAGCCCTAGGGGATATCATTACTTGTAATGACAACCTCACATCATCTGGTTTATGAGCATAATTGCCTTCCATGTATAATCCTTGTTTATTATCATTTGACAGTTGTGTTTATGGCACTTGATATGAATGGTTGATTTGATAACATTTGTTTATAGGGATTTTAATGATAATCATATTTTTGAATCACTACGTAAAGATTGAGATCATATTGAAATTTGGTTTTGGTTTAAATTTTATGACACCAATCAATTCAACTAACATTTGTTGGTTTAATTATGGAATCGTTTCATTGAAATTCAATTTCATAATGACTGATAGCCATTACCATTTATGGCTTCTGTATGAAGCTATCATTCCAGTCTGCGTATTATCAATGCTTCATTCTTTGTATCATATGGTTATCAAACCCTGAATTGAATTATTTTGAATGTCGAAGTTCAGTTAGAATTGGAAGTGTTAACATAATGATTTCTGAGGATTCGGTTAGTCACAACTAGTTTATCCATTACTCATAGCACAAAACACTGGCATTTGTTCTCATTATTTCAAAATTTGGTTACCATGACCGAATTTGGGGTTCTCGTTCTTGTCACATGTGAATCAATTAGGGATTTGACGGTTCACATAATGCATTCATTTCAAACCGAGACCAGAGTTGCAGTGATGAGAAAATGTCTCCTCTCAGCCGATTCGAGATTTCAGGGCCTAAGCTGGTGGAAGTTGATGAGAAATTCGCTGCATTGTTTGAAAAAATAGGATGGGGTTCATTTTTTAGATGTTTCAGTGGTCATAATACTGAAGTTACTAGACAATTCACTATGAGCTTGAAGGAGAATGTAGCTCAAATTGGGGGTTTTAAATTTATAATTGATGAAGACAAAATTGCAGAATCAACAAAGCTTCCTCAGACCAGAGAACATTGGTTTAAAGGAGGAAAGGTTGATAAGAAAAGGTGCAAGTCATTACTTTTACCCTTACCCGCTAATGCAAAGCTAAAGGTTGGGGTTTCAGTTAAATTCTTAAAACTAGAATGGTGAGCAACTTATGAAATTTTAGTCAGGTATGTCTCTTGTGACAGCCACTTCACTCATCTCCATTATTATTAGCTTTGAAGGGTTGTAGCTTAATATTCCTTTCTACTTGCTTCAAAGCTTGAAGAAAATGGCACATTCGGTGCAAAATACTATAGGCAACCTTGATAGGATCTTGTTCCACCATGGTTTGATTAAAATTCTAGTTCAACATCAGTTATCCTCCTAATCCTCCTCCTAAAACTAGTAGAAAGCGTAAAGCTCCATTAAAATCTAAGGTGGATGATATTCATAAAGCTGAGCTAGGGGATAGTAGGTTACAGGAAGTAAGTTTACCTTTAGATACTCATATTAGTAATGATGTTACAAATAAGGTTGATCCATTAGATGTTGGAACTAATATGGACCCATCTCTATCTGTCAAACGTTTCAGCACATCTGCAAAGGTGGATGGTGAATTGATGAATGATGAGAAATTTGATTCTGTTACTCGTGAATTCCTCTCTGATTTTTGCACTCCTAAAAAACCTTGTGATGAATCTATGCAAAAACTTGAACAGTTAGCACAAGTTTGTTGTGATAGAAGAGGTTTTGAGCCAAAGGGTTCTATGTCTGTTCTTACATGAAGATTCACTTGAAGCATGACTACAGTGACTACAACCTCTATTCATGTAACCATTCAGCAGTATACTCAAGAAATTGTTGTTCAACTTGGGGATGATGTTTCGTCTTTGATTCCTAAGACAATGCATATGAATGAACCTATTCCCATAGTGGAGAATCTTGAAAAATCGTTGGCCAAAAACATTATTGATCCAAGTAAGTTTGAAATGGCACCATCATTTATGGATGCTTGTGGGTCTAGCCCTGAACCATCATTTATGAGCATCCCTTCATCGGTTCAAGATATGAATAATCCAAATTCTTCTCAGTATGATGATTCATTTCATGATGAGGATGAAGAAACCCTTCAACAGGTACTTGACCAAGTATATGAAACCAAAATCGCAGAATTAAAAAGTGAATTAAAAGAATGTCAAGCAAATGCAGCCTTAAAAGATGAAGAAAATAAAACGTTCAGGGAAGATTTATTAGACTGGGTTAATAGATGGAAATATATGAACCTAAAGAAGAATAGGTACAAGGAAGCCAAGAAATCAATGATAAATACTAACCAGCACTTGATTGAGCAAGCAAATCGACAGAAGCTGACGATCATAAAGCTCAAAGCTAAAGTTTCTGAAGCGAGAAGAGTAATCAGTTTACAAAACAAAACTTGATATCTTTTATCTTTTAGTTATGCTGGTTTATTTCCCTTTTTGACAGGTAATAATTTTTTTAATGAGCACACCTACAAAATTGTAGATTTGGCAGGCATGCTTATAATTTGTTTTATTTTATTTCATTTTCTGTTAACGTGATTTTAATAAGAATTTTATTTTGTATGTTACAGGTGTACATGGTATCGTTATGCTATAAAGAATATAGGTTGTTTTTGTTCATAGTTGGCATTCGTTGGTGCTTCTGGAAGGATTGAATGCTCAAGATGGCCACGTTATAAGTCAGTTCATTTGAGCAAGAGATAATACAGGCTAGTCATTTAATTAACAATTTTATCTCATAGGATAAATGTTTATGTCATGTGTCTTTTGGAAGAGATTCGATCCAACTAAATAGGGATAGGATTCCTGTTGTCTTTATTATAGCACTTATTAGAAACTGAAATGAGTTACTAGTTTGGTTATATAAACTAGTAAGTTTGATGTAAAGAAGGTGGATGGAGTATCAGAAGAAAGACTTAATTGAAATATCATTTCATTTCTAGTTTAATCTCTTTATTGGAGTTTTTCCTTCGGAGAAGGAGTGTGACTTAAGTTCTTAAACTGGTATCACTGTTCGGTACTATTTTTGAACACTTTATATATATTTCAATATATCACTTTCTTGTTATACTTCGGTGCAATTATGCTTTGTTATGGTTGTATTGATTATCTAAATTAGTACTCTGTTTACACGATATTAATATTTAAATGAGAATATTACTGATTTGATTTATCAATATTTATATTGAGAATTGGAATTTTAGTAATATTAATATTTCATGTTTATTTTGATTTCATTTCTGTTTTTACAATGTTGTCATAATAAATATTATCTTTTATTTAAATATTTGATATTGATTATTAATTATTAATTAGTAGAACATTACAGAGAAATTAAAAGTAGTTATTTGTTTAAATTTTCTTTTATGTGCATATTTAGCAGAGTTATCTAACAATAATGATTTAAATATTTTCATTTAAATCAATATTGTCTATCTCTTTGTTTACTTGAATTATTAATTGATAATTAATTTAGTTTAGAAATTGCTCTCAGCTGAGATATAATAACTAGTTAATTTTAGTTTTAGTATAATTTATTTTAAAGTTTAGTTTATATTTAACAGTTGTTAAATAGGATTAGATTAATTCTGTAAAACTTATAATAGTCTTTGAATTAGAATATTTGAAGCAAAATCCTCAAAAAATTGAAGACTTTCATTAAGAAAGAATTTTAGGATAACTTAAGTCTTACAAAACTAATTCTAGGGTTTATTTAGATAGTAATAAGATTAGGATAAATTTCTACTGAATTCAAAATTCTCCTTAAGAGAAAAATTCAGATGGTAGCAGGACCATAACCTACGATATTTTGCCATTTCGAACACACCGGGAGCTGTTCTAAGAGACTTGTGTGGGCTTAATATCCTTAGTTGTCCTAGGTAAGAAAATCAGGCCAACAAATGGCGCTAGAAGGAGGGTCTGTTGATGATTAATGGCAGGTAGAACTAATAATAAAACTTCAACTAGTCAACAACCTCCATTACAATCTGAAGTGAGCAGATCACCGTTCATAGAAACTGTTAGGAGCATCCTTGAGCGTGATCATATCACATCCCCATTTACTCCTGAACAGAGTACTCAAACTTTAGAATAATCACCTCATATTCTTACAAGAGCATATGCTAATCAACTTGGTGTAACCCCAATAGACTATGGTCTACCTAGACAACAAAGACGTAATCCACAATTGAATATAATTACTCAAGATTTAGTAGAAGATGATAGCACTCCAAGTTATCAAGTTAGAATTCATCAGAGAGAAACTACTCGAACAAATACTGCTAGAATATTGACTTCAATAGGAGGTTTTGATCAACCACCTTCTCCTCCAGAATCACCACCTGATATTCCAACGTCATCTAATTCAGGGAGTTCTTTAGATTTTGAAGGAAGTCCTATGGCTGGAAACATACCTGTAGGAGGAGGAGGTAATCCTCCACCTAATCCTCCACCTAATCCACAACTTCATTGGTTGAGAACAACTGCTGTATCTGTACCTGGTATACAACATCCTCTGTCTAAACATTCAGATAAACTTCTTCTGAAGTTTAATCTAGATAACAAAGAACCTGTAGAGGTGCATGTAGATAAATTCATGTTAGCTGTTCAAACCATGAATGTTCAGCATGAAGATGTGGTTTTTCAGTTGTTCCCTTTAGCTTTTGAGGGAAAAGCCTCTACTTGGTACTTTTGGTTAGTTAAGGATCAATCACAAATTGGGTTGAATTCAATAAAGCTTTCTTAGATAAATTTGGGGAGGATAAAACACCTGCTCTTTTATCCCTTGATTAATCTTGGATTAAAATGGAACCTAAAGAAAGAATTAAATATTTTAATTAGAGGTTTCTTACACTAAAAAATAAAATTCTTGTTTCTTCTCAACCACCTGAGGATATAATCATAGAGAACTATACTTCAGCTTTACCAAAATATCCTGGGATGTTTGTTAAGAGAGCTAGTAAAACAACTCTGGTGGAAACTTTTGAGGAAACCATTAAAGTTGAGAAGGATTCTATGTCCTATGAACCAGATAGAAGTGGGAAAGCTAATACTTTTCCTTGTATGAAGATTGAAAGACCTAATTCAGAAAAGGACAAGGCATTTGATGTAGAACAGCTGCAGAATGTTGTTCAGGCATTAACTAAAGAAGTTGTAGGATTAAAAAAATCTAATTCTGAAGCTTGTTCCTCTAGAAGATATTTTAGAAATCAGTTTAGACAAAATTCTAATACTAGTAATAAAACAAGTACACCACCTGATATAGCAGTAAATCAAGAAATTTTTAATGCTATTTAAGATGTCTTATCCTTATCCGAAACTCCCTCAAATCAAGAAATGGCTAAAAATGAAGAAGAATTGGAAGAACCTCAACAAGTTAATGGTCATTTCTGGGACAGTCTTGTAAACGATTATGAAGGTAAAAGTCCTCCTTCAAGACAACATGCCTATAATACTAGTAGTATAACATTCACAAATACTCCTGGAGCTTCATCAAGTTCTACCCCGAGTAATGATAACAATAATTCACAACCTAATAAACAAACTCAATCTAGCAAATAGACTCAATCTACGAGGATTGCTCAGCCTATTCAAAATGCTCCAAAGTTGGATTTACAATATGACATAATTGAAGATTTAAAGAAGACACGTGCAAACATCAGTATGTATGATGTTCTTCAAATTTACCCAATTCCTAATAGTCCTATTTTAAATCCTGCCATAAGTTCAATAATTCCTAATGCTAAACAAAGTGTTGTTGCTAACAATTCTAATAATGATTTAACATCAACTAATAAAGGAAAGTCAGCAACTGATAAAGCCTTGCTAATAGGGAAGAATTCAAAATCAACAACTCCTCCATTCCTACTTACCTTTCAGATTTTTAATAGGAATGTTCATAATTGCATGGTTGATTCCAGAGCTTCTTCCAATGTAATGCCTTTGTCTGTATGCAAAAGGTTGAATGGAAAGTATGTTCCATCAAATTCACAGATAACTCAATTGGATAGGAAAAATGTGAGGGTTGTAGGAGAGATGAAAGATGTTCTAGTCATGATTGCTTGTAACCCTTCAGTTTTTCAAATTATAGACATTGTGGTTGCAGACATTCCTGATGTGTATGGGCTATTTTTGAGTAGAGATTGGTCTCAACAATTAAATGGATTATTTTCCACAGACTGGTCAAATTTATGGTTACCTAAGAATGGAAAGTCAAATCAAATTAAGATAAACATAGAAACATATATGAAACATAATGTGACAAAATTACATGATCCTAGTGAACCAACTCTATTTTCAGAATCCATTATGGGGAATTACATGTATGAACTAGGGTTTGGTAATTTTAAATCTGAAAATTCTGGTTTTTTTTTTCTAAAAATAAACAGCAATCAGAAATGCTTAATGTGACAACTATTTCTCATGACTCTTCATTCAAGGAAATTATAAATGATGTAGATAATCATAATATTGTAAATATTATCGAAAGTAAAGTAGTTGTTAATAGTTCTACTTGGACTTTATATTTCGATGGGGCGAAGTCTAAAGAAGGGGAAGGAGCTGGTTGCTTGCTAATTGAACCTAAAGGAAATAAAACATGTATAGATTGTAGGGTGGAATTTAATTGTACAAACAATACTGTGGAATATGAAGCTTTAATACAGGCGTTGAAAAAAGTGATTGATTTGGATATCAAAGTGTTAATTGCATATGGTGATTCTGAAATCATCGCCAGACAGGTCCATAATTCTATTCACTGCCTTTTTGAACATTTGTAGAATTATCAATGAGAGGTATGGAATCTCATTTCAAATTTTGATGCATTTAACATAATATCAGTTCCAAGAGTTCAAAACCAAGAGGCATATTTATTAGCGAATGTAGCATCAAAATTAATCCCATCAGAAAATTTTACACCAGATTTCTTTTTAGTTGAATTGATTTTTAGACCTTCTATACTGGATAATATCTTTAACTGGCGTGTGTTTGATAATGATGTGCAGGTGCTGAATTTTCTAACAAATGATGATACCTTTAAAGATTCATCCATTGATGAAGTTAAACATGACGAAAATATGCAGGATTTTTCGGTAATAAATGATTTTTGTTCAGTTGAAAAAGATTTTGAGAAGGTAAAACCAATTCCTAATTCAGTTTTGAGATTAGAAAAGTTCTTTGATCTTCAAAATAAATTTAGATCTGTTCCTAATTCTAAAACCAATAGCTCTCAAAAGAAATATGAAACCATAAATTTAGGAACGGAATTGAATCCTCAAACTATAAATCTAGGAATATATTGCACTCCCGCAGAAAAAATAGCATTCATAAAATTATTTAAATAATTTAAGGATGTCTTTGCATGGACATATGACGATTTGAAAAACTTCAATCCACAAGTCATGCAACACATTATTCCAATAAAACAAGAGTCAAAACCTTTTCAACAGAAACTAAGGAAATATCATCCGTCATTAGAACCAACAATTAAGAAGGAACTAAATAAACTGTTAGCTACTAGGATTATTTTTCCTATTCAGCACACTCAATGGGTAGCCAACTTAGTTCCGGTTAGGAAGAAAAATGGTGATATTAGATTATGTGTCGATTTTAGAAATCTTAATTAGTCTTCTGAAAAGGATAATTACCCAGTTCCTCCCATGGAACAAATTCTTCAAAAAGTTTCTGGGTCAGAGATACTGTCACTTCTTGACGGTTTCTCAGGATACAACTAAATATTGGTTTCCCTAGATGATCAATTGAAAACAGCTTTTAGAACTCCATGGGAAACATACGCTTATAGAAAGATGCCCTTTGGGTTAATCAATGCTGGGGCAACTTTTCAAAGAGCAATGGATATTGCTTTTAGAGGCTTAGTTAATCATTCAGTAGTTTTCTATTTAGACGATGTTACTATATATTCTAAATGTCAACATGATCATATTAATCATGTTAGAAAGTTATTTGAATGATGTAGAAAATTTGGAGTATCCTTAAATCCAAAGAAAACAATATTTGTTGTTTCAGAAGGTATTTTATTAGGTTGCGTGGTTTCAAAACACATAATCATGATTGATCCTAAACGAACCCAAGCTATTTCAAAAATAACTTACCCTTCTAGCAAGAAATCAATGCAATCATTTCTTGGTAAAATAAATTTTGTCAGAAGATTCATCCCTAGTTTTTCTGAAATCATCCGTCCTTTACAAAAAATGATTAAGAAGGATGCTATTTTTAACTGGGGACAAATTAAAAAAGAATCATTTCAGAGAATTTTAGAAGCCATTTCTGAAGCTCCTAGTCTTTTGAGCCCAAATTTTAACAAAGATTTCATATTGTATACTTTGGCTTCTGACATATCATATGCAGCAGTTTTAACTCAACTAAATCAGCAAAATAATGAAGTGCCAATTTCTTTTATGAGTCCAAATTTTAAAGGTGCTGAACTTAATTACCATGAAGTTGATAAGAAAGCTTTTACTGTTTTCAAAGCTGTCAAACACGTTCGTCCATATTTATTGAAATCTAGAATGAAAGTGATAGTTCCTTATCCTTCAGTTAGAAATTTGCTAGTGCAAAAAGATTTAGGTGAAAAAAGGGCACCATGGATGACAGCTTTTGAAGAGTATGACTTGGAGATTAAACCTTCAATGGTAGTCAAAGGTCAAGGATTATGTAAACTTGCTACTGAAGCAGCTCATATACCTAATAACAATTATGAAGCTATCATTAATGAAGTTTTACTTATGGGGGAAATTTACTTTTATCCTCCACCACATGATTCTTGGTATACAGATATAAGAACACTTTTGGAAACAGAAACTGCTCCTGATTACTTGGAACCTAGGAAAAGGAGAGCACTTAAAATGAAATTTGCTCCTTATTTATTAATTGATAACATTCTTTTTAGGAGAAATTCAGACGGTGTTTTACTTCGATGCCTAGACAAAGATGAAACATAAGTGATTTTGAAAGAATTACATTTTGGTCCAGCAGGTAGTCATTTTGGTGGAGAATCTACGGCACATAAGATTCTTAGGGCTGGTTATTATTGGCCTACTTTATTTCAAGATTCTTATGCCTTTGTCAATAAATATCAGGAATGTCAACTTGCCTGTAGGAAGAGTTAAGAATCCTGCTTTTCCTTTACAACATGTTTCAGTAGCAAGACCTTTTCAGCAATGGGGTATTGATATAGTAGGACCAATCAACCCTCCCTCTTCTATGCAACACAAGTACATAATAACTACAACTAATCATTTTACCCATTGGGCAGAGGCTGCACATTTAAGGGTTGTAAGCACCAATCAGGTTATATTATTTTTAGAATCTTTTATCATAACGAGATTTGGTGTTCTAGATTCCCTTGTCTTTGATAATGCTTCATAATTTTCATCAGTTGATTTTACTCAATTTTACTTAGAGAAAGGAATAAGGGTTAGGTATTCAACTAATTATCATCGTCATGGAAACGGTTTAGCTGAATCAACAAACAAAAATTTGTTGAAAATTATCAAAAGAACTATTTCAACTCACCATCATGATTGGCATACATAATTGTTTAATGCCCTTTGGGCAGATAGAGTAACTCCTAAAGCTGCAATAGGTAACTCACCTTTCTTCTTGGTTTATGGAACTGAGGCTATTTTACCACCAAATCTATTTTTACCTTCCTTACAACTAGCCCAGTCTGTTCAAGATGAAGATTGTCTAGGAATGGAGAAAAGTATTAACACTTTATTAAAACTTGAGGAAGAAAGAGACAGGTCGAAACAACATTTTACAAAACATCAACAAATTGTGAAGTCTTGGTTTGATCAATCCTCAACTTCTAATCGAGAATTTCAGGTGGGGGACTTGGTTTTAAAATGGGACAAAGTCCATGAGGAGAAAGGAGATCATACTAAGTTTCAAAAACTTTGGTTAGGCCCCTTTGCTATTGCTGAAAAGATAGGTCCAAGTACTTTTCGTTTGCAAACCATAGAAGGTCAGTTCGAAACATTTCAAGTGAATGGACTGATCTTAAAAAAATATTTCTGCTGATTTTTCAGACCCTAAAATTGTATATAATTATGTATATGAGCTTGTTTTCTATCTGTAAATAATTTCATTTAAAATTTTCATGTATATATTTTTATTATAAATTTGTCAATATTTTGTAGAATCTTTTATCAAATAAGTAGTATGGTAAATTCATGATTCTTATGTACATTCAAACATCATTTTACTCTTGAAACTAATTTTTTATTTTCTTAAATCAAGTATTAATATATCTATTATCTTTTTCAAGGGTTGTCGAATCTCTATATATATTTCAAAATAATTAGTCATTAATGTACATATGTTGTTGAGAGGATAAGTGTAAATAAATAAGTCCTGTGGTTTAAACCCAGTTCGTTCATTAGTTTAAAATTATGGTATTAGACTAAATCTTTTAAAAATTGGTTCAGAATGATCAAAGTTTCTTAAGTCTATTAAAAGCCTATCATTATTTGTAAATATTTGTAAGTGTTATTCAGATTATTCCTCATCCTTCTATTTTCTTCTAATAGTTGGGATAGCTGATTAATGTCTTTTTCAAAACTTGTACTTTGAAAAATATTTATGGATCTCTACCATCAGTCATTTCTTTTAAAGTTATTTACAATATGAAAACCTTTTAGATCTGTTCCGTTCAATAAAGTTCCAAAAAATTAAAATGATAGACGGAAGGTCTTAGTAATAAGCCGATCCGATCAGGATCATAAATATCATCAATATGACATTATTAGGGAACTGATAATGGCTCTTAGTCGTAAGGTCAGGAGATAAGGGGTCTCATCACAAGCCAGCTGATTCATTTTCTGGTGATATTAGTGACTGACATTACCATTTGGTCACCATGCTAGGTAATGATCTCTTATTTTATAAAATGTAAAATTTCAAATTCAATAAAGTGAAACATAATTTTGATTCATTAATAGGAGGTCTCATTACGATCCGGCCTAATCATGATCATCAGTGTTGTCTAGTATAACTTCATTTCTGATCATCAGGGTGATGGCTCTTGGTTAAAATATCAAGAGACAAGAGGTCTCATCATGAGCCGGATTGCTTATCCTCGGCAGTTCTCTTGAATGATACTATCACATCGAGTTATCATTCCTAGGTAGTAGTCTTCAGTTAGAGTAATTGTTTCCATTTTAATAAAAAAAATAAAAAAAATTAAAAAGAGAACAAAGGAAAGGAAAATTATTATATTCATGGAACAGATTCTAGAAATTTTTTAGAGAAGTAGATTCCTATACTTTATACTGATGGTGCATATTATCTTTACTATAAAGTACTTTGTTTTGACTAGGATATTACTAAGTTTATCTTTAACAAGATTTTTATTTAAAGAGATGGGATATTTCTGAATTATACTTGCGAATATAAATCAGAATAATGGTTTTTACTTAGACAGAGAATTTTTTATTGTTTTTGAATAGGTTTTAATATTTTGTTTATACTATCATTTGAAAATTATGAGCAGAGATAACTGGTTCGCCCAGGTCGTCACCATTTGTTGGGAGGAAACAACCCTCTAATTTTTTCTATTATGCTGAAAAAATGATCTGTTCTCTTCTATGATTTATTTTAAAAGATTATATAAGAGTGCCTTCAGAATCTTTGATTCTGAAGGTACTCAGAATTTTAGAAGAGTTAAGAGTCATATTAGAAATTGATGAAATACTTTCATAAATTTGATAAATTAGCAGCTGTTAATCTTGTAAATTTTATATATAATCAATTTTTGTCATTATTAATTCATTTGATTATATATTGATTCATGAGATTTAAGGTATAGTATGCTAATTAGTTCTTTGGATTAAAATGAAAACACATATTGAACATGTTACAAATTTGGTTTTGACAAAGTATTTATTATCATAAGTTTTTGTAATTTTTATAATTAGGGTTGATTTATTAATTGGAATATTTTATGTTAACCCTAAATTTATATTTTGCATATAACTTGATCGTTTAATATCATCTCATTATTTTGTGAAAAGTGTACATATGTATCATGAAATAGCTTGAGTTCATTTGTATATTTATCATTTTGAAATTTTCATTGTAATATAATCATAATAATCGAATTTTGATTTAGTGTTAGTTTTTTTTTATAATATTTTCATCTAATCATATGTTTTATTAGGTCATAGGTAATTTTGATTTTATGAGTTCATTCGAAACTATATAATGTTACTTTTAAATCGATTACACGTATAAATATGGTTTTGAATAGTTTAATTAGTATCTAGAGTTAATCTTGCTGCTCAGATGTAATTACGAAGCCCTAGGGGATATCATTACTTGTAATGACAACTTCATATCATCTGGATTATGAGCATAATTGCCTTCCATGTATAATCCTTGTTTATTATCATTTGATAGTTGTATTTATGGCATAGGATATGAATGGTTGATTTGATAACATTTGTTTATAGGGATTTTAATGATAATGATATTTTCGAATCACTAGGTAAAGATTGAGATCGTATTGACATTTGGTTTTGGTTTTAATTTTATGACACCAATCAATTCAACTGACATTTGTTGGTTTAAAGATGGAATCGTGTCATTGAAATTCAATTTCATAATGACTCATAGCCATTACCATTTATGGCACCTATACGAAGCTCTCATTCCGGTCTGCGTATTATCAATGCTTCGTTTTTTGTAGCATATGGTTATCAAACCCTGAATTGATTTATTTTGAATGTCGAAGTTGAGTTAGAATTAGAAGTGTTAACATAATGATTTATGAGAGCTCGGTTAGTCACAACTAGTTTGTCCATTACTCATAGCACAAAACGCTGGCATTTGTTCTCATTATTTCAAAATTTGGTTACCATGGCTGAATTTTGGGTTCTTGTTCTTGTCACATATGAATCAATTAGGGATTTTATGGTTCACACAATTCCTTTCACTTGGATCCATATTCCTTCAATATTCACAACTGCATTCATTTCAAACCAAGACCAGATTTGCAGTGATGAGAAAATGGCTCCTCTCAGCCGTTTCAAGATTTCAGGGCCTAAGCTGGTGGAAGATGATGAGAAATTCGTTGCATTGTTTGAAAAAATAGGATGGGTTTAATTTTTTAGATGTTTCAGTGGTCATAATACTGAAGTTACCAGACAATTCGCTATGAGCTTGAAGGAGAATGTAGCTGAAATTGGGGGGTTTAAATTTATAATTGATGAAGACAAAATTGCAAAAGCAACAAAGCTTCTTCAAACTGGAGAACGTTGGTTTGAAGGAGGAAAGGTTGATAAGAAAAGGTGCAGGTCATTACTTTTACCCTTACTCGCTAATTCAAAGCTAAAGGTTGGGGTTTCAGTTAAATTCTTAAAACCAGAATGGTGAGCGTCTTATGAAATTTTACTCAGGTATGTCTCTTGTGACGGTCGCTTCTCTCATCTCCATTATTATAATATGTGATTATTATTAGCTTTGAAGGGTTGTAAGCTTAATATTCATTTCTACTTGCTTCAAAGCTTGAAGAAAATGGCACATTCGGTGCAAAATACTACACGCAACCCTGATAGGAGCTTGTTCCACCATGGTTTGATTAAAATTCTAGTTCAACATCAGTTATCCCTTATTTGTAGATCCTGGGATGAATTATTGGTTGAAAACAAGCTAGGGATGACACAATATTGGCCCAATCCTCCTCCTAAAACTCGTAGAAAGTGTAAAGCTCCATTAAAATCTGAGGTGGATGATATTCATAAAGCTGAGCCAGGGGATAGTAGGTTACAGGAAGCAAGCTCACCTTTAGATACTCATATTAGTAATGATGTTACAAATAAGGTTGATCCATTAGATGTTGGAACTAATATGGAGCCATCTCTATCTGTCAAACATTTTAGAACATCTACAAAGGTGGATGGTGAATTGATGAACGATGAGAATTTTGATTCTGTTACTCGTGAATTCCTCTCTAATTTGTGCACTCCTAAAAAACATTGTGATGAATCTATAGATAAAATTGAACCGTTAGCACAAGTCTATTGTGATAGAAGAGGTTTTGAGCCAAAGGGTTCTATGTCTATTCGTACACAAATATTCACTCGAAGCATGACTACAACAACTACAGCCTCTATTCCTGTAACCATTCAGCAGAATACTCAACCAATTGTTGTTCAACTTGAGGATGATGTTTTGTCTTTGATTCCTGAGACAATGCATATGAATGAACCTATTCCCATAGTGGAGAATCTTGAAAAATCATTGGCCAAAAACATTATTGATTCAAGTAGGTTTGAAATGGCACCATCATTTATGGATGCTTGTGGGTCTGGCCCTGAACCATCGTTTATGAGCATCCCTTCACCGGTTCAGGATGTGAATAATCTTAATTCTTCTTAGTCTTATGATTCATATCATGATCAGGATGAAGAAACCCTTCAACAGGTACTTGACCGAGTATATGAAACCAAAATCCCAGAATTAAAAAGTGAATTAAAATAATGTCAAGCAAACGCATCCTTCAAAGATGAAGAAAATAAAACGTTCAGGGAATATTTACTAGACTAGGTTTATAGATGGAAAGATATGATCCTGAAGAAGAATCAGTACAATGAAGCCAATAAATCAATGATAAATACTAACCAACACTTGCTTGAGCAAGCAAATCGACAGAAGCTAACGATCATAAAGCTCAAAGCTAAACTTTCTGAAGTGAGAAGAGTAATCAGTTTACAAACTAGAACTTGATATCTTTTATCTTTTAGTTATATTGGTTTATTTCCCTTTTTGGCAGGTAATAAATGTTTTAATGAGCACACCTGTAAAATCGTTGATTTGGAAGGCATGCTTATAATTTGTTTTATTTTATTTCATTTTCTGTTAACATGATTTTAATAAGAATTTTATTTTGTATGTTACAGGTGTACATGGTATTGTTATGCTATAAAGAATATAGGCTGTTTTTGTTCACAATTGGCATTCATTGGTGCTTCTGGAAGGATTGGATGCTCAAGATGGCCACATTATAAGTCAGTTCATTTGAGTAGGAGCTAATACAAGCTAGTCATTTAATTGACAGTTTTATCTCATAGGATAAATGTTTATGCTAGGTGTCTTTTGGAAGAGATTCGATGCGACTAAATAGGGATAGGATTCCTGTTGTCTTTATTATAGCACTTATTAGAAACTAAAATGAGTTACTAGTTTGGTTATATAAACTAGTAAGTTTGATGTAAATAAGGTGGATGAAGTATCAGAAGAAAGACTTAATTGAAATATCATTTCAATTCTAGTTTAATCTCTTTACTAGAGTTTTGCCTTCAGAGAAGGAGTGTGACTTAAGTTCTTAAACTGGTATCATTGTTCGGTACTATTTTTGAACACTTTATATATATTTCAATATATCACTTTCTCGTTATACTTTGGCACAATTATGCTTTGTTATGATTGTATTCATTATCTAAATTAGTACTCTGTTTACACGATATTAATACTTAAATGAGAATATTACTGATTTGATTTATCAATATTTATATTGAGAATTGGAATTTTAGTAATATTAATATTTCATGTTTATTTTGATTTCATTTGTGTTTTTACATTGTTGTCATAATAAATATTATCTTTTATTTAAATATTTGGTATTGATTATTAATTATTAATTAATAGAACATTACAGATAAATTAAAAGGAGTTATTTGTTTTAATTTTCTGTTATATGCATATTTAGCAGAGTGATCTAATTATAATGATTTAAATATTTTCATTTAAATCATTATTGTCTATCTCTTTGTTTACTTGAATTATTAATTGATAATTAATTTAGTTTACAAATTGCTCTCAGCTGATATAGGATAACTAGTTAATTTTAGTTTTAGTATAGTTTATTTTAAACTTTAGTGTATATTTAAGTTAAATAGGATTAGATTAATTTTGTAAAACTTATAATAGTCTTTGAATTAGAATATTTGAAGCAAAATCCTCAAAAAATTGAAGACTTTCATTAAGAAAGCATTTTAGGATAACTTAAGTATTAGAAAACTAATTCTAGGGTTTATTTAGATAGTAATAAGATTAGGATAATTTTTTACTGAATTCAAAATTCTCCTTAAGAGGAAAATTCAGTTGGTAGTAGGACCATAACCTATGATATTTTTCCATTTCAAACACACCGGGAGCTGTTCTAAGCGACTTGTGTGGGCTTAATCTCCTTAGTTGGTCTAGGTCAGAAAATCAGGCCAACAAGACTTTATTCGAAAGGTCCTGCAAGTATATATCGATGATTGGATAGTCTACATGCTAATTAGGGACCATCTTGATAACTTGCGATTGATGCTAAAAGGTGTTGACAACATCAGATTGCATTCATTTCCAAGAAGTGCATTTTCTGTGCAATGTTTGGAATTCTACTCAGACACATAGAATGTAAGGACGATGTGTTGGTTGATCCGTGGAATATCATGCTAATTATTAGTTTTCCACCACTGACGAATGTGAAGATGCTTCGGGAAATGCTAGGTCATACAAGGTACTATCAGAATTTCATCAAAGGGTACGCTGCTAATACTGCCCCTATGGAGAAGCTATTAAAAAGGGATGTTGCATTTTAGTGGAGTCAGGAATGTCAAGGAAGTTTTGACACACTAAAGGCCAATATGGCCTCCACACCCATACTAGTATTCCTAAATTGGAATAAGGAGTTCCACGTTCATGTTGATACCTCTTGTGTTGCGTTGGGGGTTGTGCTTGCACAAGCAGGTGAGGGTGACCTGGATCACTTGATTGCATATGCAAGTAAGAACTTGTTGTTTTCTGAATGAAATTACACAACAACTGAAATAGAAGGCTTGGTGATGGTTTATGGCTTCCAAAATTTTAGGCACTATTTGTTAGGAAGTCACTTCAAGATGTTCACCAATCATTTCACCTTGCAATACTTGGTCAATAATCCTGTGTTGGAGGGGGGAATCTGTCGATGGATGCTTCTGTTCCAAGAATTTGAATTTGAATTAGTTGTGAAACCAAGATGGTTGAATGCTAGTCCTGATCACCTATCTCGTATTGAGACCAGTGAAGAACCAACCAATATTGATGACTGATTGCCAGATGTGCAATTGTTCCATGTCGACATCGCAGATGATCACTATGCCCCAATCATTCAATTCTTTGCCATTGGTGTCACCCCAAAGAACATGATAAATATTCAAAAGAAGCAGTTGGTAGTAAAGGATTTCAATTTCCAGCTGATTGCTGGGCAGTTATATAAGTTTGGACCAGATGAAATCTTGCGACGATGTATCTTATCGCATGAGCAGGGACCCGTTTTAGAAGAAGCACATGAATGAATCACAGGAGGTCACTATGGAGGAAGGGCTACTGCGTGGAAGGTATTACGTGCCAGACTATGGTGGCCTACATTGTGTAATGATGTCGCAGACTATGCGAGGAGTTGTGACGTTTTCATGCGCGTCCGTAGACCATCGTGGCGAGATGAGATGCCGCTAGTGCTGCAGGTAACTCTACAACCTTTTGATAAATGGGTCATGGATTTTGTGGGTCCCATTAATAAATCAAGAAAGAGGACTAGTGCATGATACATCATTACTACAACTCTTTATATGACTAGGTGTGTAGAGGCTACACCAGTTGTGGATTGTATCGCTGCGACAACAACGAAGTTCATATTTGAAAATATTGTGACACGGTTTGGGTGTCCTAGGATATTAATGAGTGACTAGGAAAGTCACTTTATCTACCATACTGTGAGAGAATTAACTGAGGAGTTGAAGGTGCAACATAATAAAATCACACCATACCATCCGCAGGCAAGTGGGACTATTGAAGCGTTCAACAAAATTTTGGAAACAACATTGATAAAGGTATGTAATGCTAATCGCAATGATTGGGACTTGAACATTCTAATAGTGCTATGGGCCTATCGCACCACTTGTAAATGAGTTACAGGATAGACACCATTCAAGTTGGTATATGGGCAAGAGGTGGTGATTCCCATGGAATACATTGTTCCTAGTTTGCGCATCGCTGCGATGACCAGAATGGATGATGAAGAATCATTAGAAGAGTGCATTGCGCAGTTGATCCAGCTTAAAGAAGACCACTTTATTGTAGGCTTCCACCAGCAGGTTGTGAAGGATCAGCAGAAGGCGTGGCATGATCACCATATTAAGAAAAAATAGTTTGCAGAAGGAGATTTGGTGCTGTTATATGATGGAAAGTGCATGATGCATCTAGGTAAGTTACAGATGCACTGGTTAGGCCCGTATCTTCTTCATTCCATTACTTCTGGAGGTGTGGTTCAGCTCGAGTAATTAGATGGTGCGGTACTGCCAACACTTGTTAATGGGAGTCATTTAAGGCTCTATAGGATGGGGTCAGAGTGGCACACTACTTGAGGCGTTGTGAAAAAAAAAAAAAAATTTTGTTAAATAGCAGCAAGGCAAGCCTAAGGGAAGGGGCCATGCAAGGATAGAGTTAGTAGCGATGGAAGGGAGCTCACCTATGACAGCCAAAGGGTTTGGGTTGGTCAAATAAACAATAAATATAGGTAGTTAAAATAGTTAGCTGATGGTGCTCGTTGAAGCGACGCACATTAATGGTCGATCCGACTGTTAGAAGGGTAAGATTGCTAGTGGATTTGGTGTCATTACTGTTGGATTTAGTCACGATAGAGATAATAGATTTTCCAATGATGAGTTCTAATTGTGAGGTGCTTATAAAAAGTGCATGGGATGTAGGAAGAAGGCATTGTTTAGAATAGTTCACTTGAGCAAGCAGAGTGTTGAGTAGAGTGCAAGTTGTGGAGTTGTGTTGTGATATTATGGTGAGGTGCAAAGTAGAGGTGTAGAATCGTCAGGTGCATTGTAAGTTTTGGGGAGTGCGGCATGTTGAGCGACCCCGAAGCAATTGAGATTTCTAGTGAGCAGGAATCACCCATTCATCCCATGACCATCAAAGAAGAAGTTATGAGCATGCTGATAGGATCATCGTCCATCTCCAAGAGAAAGCGGTAGGCTCAGAAGCCTAGTTCCATGCCACCGCAGAAAAGGCACACCCACACTTCAGCCAAAGTACATGGAGAGGCGACTGCACAGACCAGGTTGTCGAGCTTGGGAGCTATAGATTATGTGGGGACCAGGGCATCTTTCTTCATGATATCTTGGGATATGTCAATCCTATGCATCTAGGAGAGAATTTGAGGTAGCCTACGAAGAATCAGAAATATCCACCAAAATTGTCGTCATTGTCGAAAGGGATGACTTGCTGAGTAGACGTTATGCCTACATTAATCAAGTTGAAGCTTGAGGACCATGATTTTATTTTGCTTAAATATGTCTAGGATGAGTGTTATGAATCAGTTCCGATAGTTCCTAGTGCATCAATTTAGTGGATTCCTCAATCTTGGGCGAGCGGGTTGAACAAATCTGGATTATTGGGGCTCATCAATATGCCTCACTTTGGGTGACTGAACAAGGCCCATGCATGTGTTAATAAAATCTTGTCCTGCTATCATGGTGGGATGCTCTGGTTGAGTGAGCCCATTCCTATCACATTCAACTTAATTGCGAGCATTATGGTCTTTCCAAAGGATGGGGAAGATCTGGCATAGTATATCCATGGGCGAGATAATGACAAGAAGCTTGCCAAGTAGCTGGTGGAGCGCTTTGGCTTACAGCGTGATGGTCATGCCTATTGTATTAACAAAATTAATTCACAAGAAGTACATATTATGGAATGTATTTTGGTGAGTAAAATTATTCGGGGAAATCAACTAGTCCAGTGCAACTCAGGCGTGGTTGCTTGCACACAAAAATACGCAGAGGGTGTGCATATGAACTAGTCTTTGTTTCTGCTCAACTAGTTGCTTGATGATTCTCTCACTGCTCGACCTGGAAAGATATTTTCCTATAGTTGGATATTAATCCTCACTACACTGGTCGCATGGATGGAACCTGAAGAGTATCATCCAATGGCAGTTGATGCAGTGAAGGTGTGCCATGGCGCACATTATCAGAATTTACGCTGAGTTGAAGAGCCCAATCGATAGGTAGAATGTCTGATCCATTTTTGGGTCTATTGGGAAGCGCTACAAGCCACATATATAAAATTTCCCCATTTATCCCAATCTATAGCGGCCAAGTATCAGTGGCTCATTCAGTTCGCAATCGGGCCTCACTCCATTTACATCCATGTGTGAAAGGACCCCGACAAGCAGTGGCTACCTCTGGCCTACAAAGTTATGAATGAATAATTGGATGCTATTGTTCAGGAGTGGTTGAATGAAAGGCGCAACCCCATGAGTTAGGAGGAGCTCTCCAAGGAGCTGCCACATGATGCCTCGGATGAGCCTCTCCATAAGGAACTGAGTGTTCACAACTCTGACAATGAGTCATCAATGGAAACTGAGGCCGAAGCATAATGCATGTGGGAGGAAACTCGAGCCAAATTCTACAAATAATATGATGCAGACAGTGGTACTTGGTCAGGGCTAGAGGACCAACTGCAATGGCTCATCAAAGCGGTCACTAACTCCTTCGAGGCTGCAACACAAGCGATCCGAGATTTCAACCACAAAGAGTTTGTTGCGGTAAGAGATAGGCTGAATTCTATTTTGATTTTCTTCCCAGGTAGACACCTGAGAGACATGTGATGCAGGATTTCTTGTTGATCAGCACTGAGCCACAGGCTAGGAACATTGAAGTTCCCCCAACTATGATCTATGCAGGGAGTGAAGAAGTAAACCAGTTACTGCGATCAATCCAGAGCATTGCCTTGGATCTGCACAAGTTACCTTCTCAAGTACTGGTGGAGTTGCAGCTTGTTTTCACCCAGGAATTGGTGAAGAGATAGAAGGAGCTGACTGATAGATAGGTGCAGTAATATAATGCAGCTGAGAAGATATAGAAAGAATCAGAGGAGTTGCGTCAGGTCAAAGTGTAGCTGGCAGAAGAAAAGGTTTGAAATATTGATGCATTGAAGGTGGCATGGACAGAGTTGTAGCACAAGGCCTCTTAGGAAATCACCGAGCTGAATAAGGTGCAAGACTGCCTCATCATTGAGAAGGCGTAGCTGTGCGCAAGTGTTGGCACGGTCAAGCAAGTTGTTGATGAGGCGTGTCAACATAATTTTGAGAACACGGTCAAGCTTACTGCAGTTGCTAAGGCTAAGCGACTTGGGGAATTTATTGCCCAACTTCAGTACACCAACCTGTTTCTCAATTCCCGGGTCCATACAAAGATGTCACCAAGGCAGTTTGTTGAACAGAAGGCTACGATTGAAGAGATAGAGGGCCAGTTTGAAACCATGGACCAAGAGCCCAAGACAATCATGGAGGCGATGACGCAATTCTGGAAAAGTGTTGTCCAAGATGAGCATCTCAACTAGCTGACCATGCAGGTGCAAGAAGCTGAAGTATAGTTGATTCCAGTCAAGACAGTGCTGCAAGCACTACCACTCATGGTACATATCACCCGATCTGAAGAGTGGAAGGACCTACATGAGAGACCTACCTGTTATGGAGAGAAATTCCTATGGCTTGGGGAACCACAACAGATGGCTTGACTCCAGAAATCAATCCTTTCCAATATGCAATAGAAATTAAATATCTAACACTAAAGGATCAGACATCATACCTTATTCTGGATGGTTGAAGTAGATCCCCATTGAGCTTTCCAACTTTAGCTTGAATTGATAGATTACTTCCTCAACAACAACTAAACAATACAAGCATACTATACATATTGGTGTTAGATCTATTCTAGCATATATAATAAACAATGTATAAACATTTGAAAACATCCATGGATAAAATATTCTTTCAAACATACATTATTGGATAGGAAAACATATTTCTATTAATATAAAATCAGAGATTACAATGGATACAACCTCTGTCGGCACGTCTGTTAATCGAAGAAACTGAATCCCCCACTTGGGCCTCCACCACCTCAATCCTCCATCTCTCTATAGCAAGATCACAAGAAAAAGGAAAGCTTGGGAAGAAGACAAAATTTCTCCAAGGGACAAAGGGATGCAGACTCAAGCACAAGTTCTGGAAACAATGGACTATAGTTTCTTTGCTCTCAATTCTCTCATATGCCTTCAATGTACCAAAGAGTTCCTTATATAGCTTTTCAAAGGGGTAATGAAAGGTCGAATATGAGTGATCTCAAGGCATAGGGAAGGCCAAGAGTCAAGTGAGTTGGATCCATGTCAAGAAAAACTCCAAAAGGATTTGGATTATACAGACATCCCGATGTACATGATTTTAGGGGTCAAACCCGCGTATATACACGATTAAGGGTTTAAAAGTTGTGCGTATTAATTTTCACATGTTTTAGGGGATGGTCAAGGAAACATTAAAGGACAAAAAATGGTCCAAAGGGGTCTAAGGAGTTTGTAGAAGGACATGGGAAGGCCATACAAGTGTGATTCACCTGGAGTGGTAAAATCATCTATGACATATTCCCCCTAATGTGTGAGGTCAGAGGGGTCATACGATGGCTGAAATAAATTATAATTTCATCCTAGAAGTGGAGTGATGAAGAATCCCAAATGGAAGACCAGCCACCCAATCAGTATAGAACAATGATACAACTCTGCACATACTGCAAATACATATAGCAGCCCCAGATACATAAGAGTACAATGGCCATGAATAGGCATGATACAAGATATCACATAAGTAGTCATCACCACGTACAATATACATGAATCAGAATCTCCATGATGAAGATATATAAATGACCATGATCTCCATAATGGCTGAAGATATATAATGGATCAAGATCTCCATAATGGCTGGAAATGTATGACATATACTGGAATCAAGTCACGAGAGATGAAATCTTATGAACAATGGCATGATCAAGGAGGTGGAATATAAGAGATGCCACCAATCTGGAAGGTCTTCTACACAAACCGCTACGAGTACATGTCCTACTATGTGAATAGAGGTGTCGAGGTCGAACATAGTAGTCCGTCATCTGATTACCGGTCATTAATGTATATTGTTAACAGATGTGAGATCACCCACCAATAATGAAAATGGGAATCAAGTTAATAGAGTGCAAACTAACAAGTGTGAATAAATGTGTTGAGGCCAAACACTTGAGAGGATCCATCAATCAGGGGACATTGATGCATTCCCAAATACTGTCGATGGCAAGAGAACCTACCACTGATGACTGCAAGTCTCAAGGCACTCAAAATGACTCTAGATTCGAATCCCAGAATAAATGATTTGAAGTCGATGTGTTGAAATCCATTGGAAGGCCCCCATCATCCAACACGAGGTACTCTATAAAGATGTATAATGTGGAAGGAATCTATCATAAGGTGCACGAACCAGTAACTGTACCGAGAATGGCCGACATGCAAAGTCAAGATAACTGAGGAATGGCCAACTTAGGTTTCAACTTCCTTCGAACAAGAGAATAACAATGAATGGTGATTGAATAAAGGCAGCATAGACTCGATATACAAACTGGGATATCTCTGCGACACAGGAGGCATCGACAGAGGCTCCATGGGGACTGGAAACTTAACCAATTGGTGGAGATAAATTCATATAAATAAGTACAGCTCCTAAAGTCAAACTATAAAACCAACCAACATATGTGATATACAGTGCTATGTTTGAAGGAGACACGACTCGACAGCTGCTAAAGATAACATCTTTCCTTGTCCGGCTTTTTGGTTTTTTGATTTTTTTTTTGGACTTTTTCAAATATTTAAAAATCTTGAAAAAGAATAAAACTACATTATAGTTATATACTAGGAGGAGACAAGTGTCATAGGGGCAAACAAACTAGTTCCAAGCAGTGGAACATACCTATGCTCAATGCAAGGATACATGTGTAGGATAGCGACACTCGGGGGAAAATTTCCTCTCGGTAAAAATAGGGAATCAAGCTGCAAAGGATATATAAAATGGCTCTGCATGGCTAGACATGAGACAAGCTCAGGCTATATGGTTGAAACGCAATGTCAGGGAAGT
This sequence comes from Pseudotsuga menziesii, assembly GCA_001517045.1. NCBI lineage: Eukaryota > Viridiplantae > Streptophyta > Pinopsida > Pinales > Pinaceae > Pseudotsuga > Pseudotsuga menziesii. Next base: position 585,572 of record LPNX010863756.1, on the reverse strand, counting down.
TGGCGTAAGGCTCAACAAGGCAGGCAAAGCTCATGATAATGCAATTACAACTTGACATAAGGGAGTCTTGAGGGAAATAGGTTAGCAAAATATCAAGAGGAGTATGAATCTCTTGCAAAATGTCATGGCAATACTATACAACAGACTCCCAGACCTAAGAGAGGACTCACAGCATGGGTACCAAATGCAAAGGGGAGCTAACTAGGCCACCCATGTATAGGAAATCTCTGCCATTCACATAATATCACTTCTAACATTAGCATGAAGGTTCTGTGATACCATGCAATGGGTCTGTACCTAAGGTTAAGATGGAATGGTCATAAGGCAATGCATAAATGCAAGTGGATGTGAAATCCTAACCTATATGCCAGTTCAGACAGAATACTTGTGATAGGAATGAATGGGTCAAAATCTTGGAGAGAGTGTACAAAAATTGGACCCTATATGACAACCATATTAGTCCAAAACAACCCAAAATAGTCAATAAAGAATCCAAAGTATAGGGAATAGGGAGGAATGATAATGAAAAATAAATTCAAAGGAAACAGTGCGGTGGACGACAGGCCATAAAAAGGAATGTAAAGTGTAGACCCAACATTCACGTATTTACTACCACCCCCGTGAGGGTGACCACCGGTGTAAATACCGAGAGAATGGAGTCAACATCCTCCATAAATGGAGTATAGGGTGGAATGTGACCACTCCCAAATCTATGAGCATGGTAAGGGGCTGTGACGCCCCCAAGTCTGACACCAAGGACGGATGATAGGATACCAGGCATGCCAAAAATAAAAGGACCCAAACTCAAGAGAGCATAAATATACTCAAGTAAGCATGATCCCAAAGACTAACTAGATCACAAAGAGAACACTCCTAAGAAAATTTACAGCCAAAATACAAGCAAACAAAGGGGAGCATATGTGAGCTCCCAAATGCAGCAGGTATGTCTCTGCTAGGAGAGGATCAAAACTCCCATATACTACAAGAGGAGGTATGTAACCAATTATAGTGGTCCTTAGCTTCAATGCATAAAGTGACTGTGTTGTCCAACCTCTACCTATCCAAGGCACCTACAAAATAACCCCTGCGAAGTACCCCCTCGATAACCTAGGTAAGGCAACTAAGGTCACCTCAATATAATCAATGCTCAGGCGAACAGTTGCAGGCAAGATTGACCATATGGGCAGGGTAGCAAAGCCCAAAAATATCGAAAGAGCCCCCAAATATGAATACAATCCTGGAAATATCTCTAGTGTTACTCAGTTATGAATAGGGGTCATCCCAATCAATAACCTCTCACATTTCCTCGTGCTTAACTCCCTTTTGAGAGGAGGATTCTGAGAAACACCAATTGTACCAATTAATTTCACACTCTCACCTGGACAGACACATACATGTTGTTGTTTAGTGGTCTTGGAGAATTTACTCACAATGAACTATTCTAAGACCCTAAAACCTAATCTTGTTGGGTAACACTAAAGGATCATACGTCGTACCTTATTCTGGATGGTTGAAGTAGATCCCCATTGACCTTTCCAACTTCAGCTTGAATTGATAGATTACTTCCTCAAAAACAAGTAAACAATAAAAGCATACTATATATATTGGTGTTAGATCTATTCTAGCATATATAATCAACAATGTATAAACATTTCAAAACATCCATGGATAAAATATTCATTCAAACATACATTATTGGATAGGAAAAGATATTTCTATTAATACAAAATCAGAGATTACAATGGATACAACCTTTGTTGGCATGTCTGCGAATCGGAGAAACTGAACCCCCCACTTGGGCCTCCACCACCTCAATCCTCCATCTCTCGATAGCAAGCTCACAAGCAAAAGGCAAGCTTGGTAAGAACACAAAAGTGCTCCAAGGGACAAAGGGATGCAGACTCAAGCACAAGTTCTGGCAATAATGGACTATATTTTCTTTGCTCTCAATTCTCTTATATGCCTTCAATGTACCATAGAGTTCCTTATACATCTTTTCAAAGGGGTAATGAAAGGTCAAATCCGAGCGATCTCAAGGCATAGGGAAGGCCAGGAGTCAAGTGAGTCAGATCCATGTCAAGGAAAACTCCAAAAGGATTTGGATTATGCACACATCTTGATGTACGTGGTTTTAGGGGTCAAACCTGCATATATATGCAATTAAGGATTTAAAAGTCACATGTATTAATTTTCACAAGTTTTAAGGGATGGTCAAGCAAACATCAAATGACAAAAAATGGTCCAAGGGGTCTAAGGAGTCTGTAGAGGGACAGGGGAAGGCCACATAAGTGTGATTCATCTGGAGTGGTAAAATCATCTATAACAGATTCCCTAGTGGAGTCACCAATTCTGTTACGGAGAGAAATTCCTATGGCTTGGGGTACCACAACAGACAACTTGACTCCATAAATCAATCCTTTCCAATATGCAATAGAAATTAAATATCTAACACTAAAGGATCAGACCTCGTACCTTATTCCGGATGGTTGAAGTAGATCCCTGTTGAGCTTTCCAACTTCAGCTTGAAATGATAGATTACTTCCTCAACAACAAGTAAACAATACACTCATATTATATATATTGGTGTTAGATCTATTCTAGCATATATAATCAACAATGTATAAACATTTGAAAACATCCATGGATAAAATATTCTTTCAAACATACATTATTGGATAGGAAAAGATATTTCTATTAATATAAAATTAGAGATTACAATGGATACAACATATTTCGGCACATCTACGAATTGGAGAAACTGAATCCCCCACTTGGGCCTCCACCACCTCAATCCTCCATCTCTTGATAGCAAGCTCACAAGCAAAAGGAAAGCTTGGGAAGAACACAAAAGTGCTCCAAGGGACAAAGGGATACAGACTCAAGCACAAGTTCCGACAACAATGGACTATAGTTTCTTTCCTCTCAATTCTCTCATATGCCTTGAATGTACCAAAGATTTCCTTATATAGCTTTTCAAAGGGGTAATGAAAGGTCAAATTCATGCGATCTCAAGGCATAGGGAAGGCCAGGAGTCAAGTGAGTTGGATCCATGTCAAGGAAAACTCCAAAAGGATTTGGATTATGCACACATCCCGATGTATGCGGTTTTAGGGGTTAAACTCGTGTATATACGAGATTAACGGTTTAAAAGTTGCGTGTATTAATTTTCACATGTTTTAAGGGATGGTCAAGGAAACATTAAAGGACAAAAAATGGTCCAAGGGGTTTAAGGAGTCTACATAGGGACAGGGGAAGGCCACACAAGTGTGATTCACCTGAAGTGGTAAAACCATCTATAACACTACCCATGCCCAAGAATGCCAACAAAAGATTTGTTCCTAGTTGGATGAGTTCCAAGAAGTTGGTGGGAAGCTAGCTGTCAATGTAGTCAAAACAATGCAGGCGGTTAAAGAAAATTGGCACATGGTCGATGGCAAGGTTGGGACATCCCACCCAGTGTAGCAAGATTTTCTTAACTGTCAAAGCATTACCAACAAAGTCCAGCTCCAAATTCATGAGATCTCGTAGTAGTTTGAAGATCTCAAGGCCAGGACATCGACATATACCTTGTCAACCTGACGTGGCTCGAGGACAAACCACAAGACTGTGTTGGGGGCCTATTGGAACGGGTTTTGGGCAAGTGAGTTGCACAGTGTCGCAGTAGCTACACAAGCTCAAGCGACACCGTGCAAGGACAAATCAGCGCGATGGGTGAAGGAATAACCATTTTTGAATATATAATGTATTAATTGACCATGTTTTGTGGAAATAGGTCATTAGTGGTTAGAAGTTATTTAGAATTTGGGCTTTGAGGTAAAGGCACAAGCCTATATATAGGGATAGTTTTGAAATTGTGTAGAGAAGAATGAGACATAATGAGATATAGATGAAGGACACAATCGTAGGATTATAAGAAGGATAATATTTGTTGATGTATGTCTATGGTCTTGTTGATTCTTCCAGTTTTTAGCGATCTATGATCTATTTGTGTCAGATACTAAATTTTTGGATGTAACTGGTCTCCTGCTATGGAGAAGAATTACCTGTTTTGGATCTATTACCAAATTAATATGACATGACGGTTGTTGCATGAATATTGTCTTCTGTTTTCCTCTTTCCTCTGTTACAATATCAATGGGAAGTGTGTTGAATCTATTATGAATTATTGACGTTGTCATAATAAACTGATGATGTGTTCTATCTTGCTTCTATCGTAATTCTTTTAAATAATGATTGAAGTTGTTTCATGATTGATAATGTTGCAATGGCACTACTGGGATAAATGAATGATGCAATATGTTATATTTGTAGATGCATGGATGAATCGTGAGGACTATCCTAGTTCTGTAATTTGATAGTTATGCTGTCGAAGTTGTGGATGTTGTATCTTCCCTTCCTATTGCCAAAAAATCAGTTCTAACAGCTCTCCCTCAAACATCTTAGGTGAGAATTCATCCGCTCTCTGGATGTTGCTGGGTAGGGTCAAAACTGTCTAGGCTGGTGCTCAGGGAGATCGCGTTGGTTGGGAATCGATAGGGTTAGAACCCCTATCAACAAGGTTTTGTTGGTATTTTTTTGACCAAAAATCCTTCATGGAACAATATTGTTGAATATAGTGTTGTTGGGCTAGGAAAGAATTGAAGGAAGAAACTGAAGCGCAAGCGTAGAGAGGAAAAGCAGGCACATCACAAAGTAAAAACAGGTAAAGGATGGAAAGGAAGTGGAGAATAGAGAAAGATTCATCGAGGAGGGTGTGAGAAGGAAAAGTACACCTAGAGTTGGTGGAAGATTAGTAGGGAGAAGAGTTAAGGCCACAAGGTGACAGGTCAAGAAGGACTACAGGTGCTCAAGTCGGCAGAAGACTAAAGGACAATTTTTGTGGCTACTTATGGTCCATGTTAATGTAATGCAGGATGTTTTGCAGATAGTATGGACTATCATTAATGTATCAAAGATGTCTTAATCGATGTTTATTCCTCTAATAATTGATTTTTACTCATTCGACCCTTATATAAGGGTTATCTTCAAGAGTTATCTAGTCAGTTCAAAGCATAGTAAGAGGATATCAAAGAGGAGTCTGATAGTAGAAGGTTGTTGAGCAACGAATCTACAACTGTGTCCATAGAACATTTAGTAAGAGTCAATATGTAGCTGAGTGCACAGATAGTAGAGTAGAAGAGTTGATCTAGGCTATGTGTGGATCAGTACAAGTTAGAAGAAAAGCATACAAATCGAGAGCATGAGAGCAAGAAAGAGTCTGAGTTGTAAAGACATATATTAAAACAATCTGCAAGTCACAAACTACAAAGTGCATATATTTCTCATGGCAGATAAAGAGAACCTTGGTGGTTTTTACCAAGATGGGTTTCCATGTTATTTCTTATGTTGCATGAATGTTGAATGTGAATGGTTGAATACTTAATGGTTAATGTTAAATGTTTGATGATCTTGCATTGTTTATAGTTATTGTTTGAATAAATGTCGCAATACTGATAACAACAGTAAATGAATGAATGACTAAAGCATTGTTGATCACTATGTATTATTCATGTTAAAATACTGTTAAGTTGCACTATTGCCGCGTTGTTGTTATTTACTATTAAGGAATCATCTATGTCACACTATTGCACCAATTTTTAAGTTGACAGGGATAAGGTTGTGTCGCACTATTACACCACTGTCGAGTAGTAAAAGACCCCATCCTTCTGACTCTATCAAGCACCTTGGTCATGAGCCAAGGGACTTTAATCCCTTTCCAACTGCGAAAACATGGTTGTGGTAGTTACACATTAAGATATCTTGGGTGACTGTTCCTGCCTTGTAGGTGTTGATGGTTGAGCTTGCTTCGTTGGGCCGATGTCATTTGGTGTTTTATTGTTATTGTGTTGTTGTTGAACCTGGATCATGAGAGTGGGGGAAAGAAGGCCAAAAAATGGTTATGTTTACCAATACCCTTAATCATTTAAGCCAAGAGAAATGTTGCGGCATCATACAAAGAAGGAAATAAAGGATTAGATGGAGTCTAAGATGTTGGAATTTGTGCAAGAAGAGAGCACAAGATTATAGTTGAGCACAAAAAAATGGTTAGACGGGTACATATTCTATGATATTCATGAGATATTATTTGTAGAGCTTCCTATTGTGCTACATGAGTGGCTATCAAGATTGGCGACTCGACAAACAAATTTCTAGAGAAGAGAAGTGGTCGAGTGGAGTGATCAGCTGATTCATGAGATAACTAGTGTAAGTAACCCCATATCTAGAGTTGCTGATTTTTAAGTCAACAGTATTTTTCAAGGTTATATTACTGATTTTTCAGTAGAGATGATAACCTCATATAGTGAGGTCGAAAGAAATTTTTTCCAAGGACCGCAAAAAAAGATACTTATTGTCTGTAGGTGCATGGATAAAGATGCTCATCTATGAGAAAGGAATTTTTCAATTGAGTATTTGAGTTGCATATCCATAGGAGGGGATATGTCATGTACTACCTATAAATAAAATGGAAGATGGTGAGATGAGATGTTCCCAAGAAGTACAAAACCGGAACTAGAAGGTGGATTCCTAAGGAGTGGAAGGAGATTGAGGTCATGAAAGAGAAGAAAGACAGTAGGAGGTATACATACTCCTGTTGCTAGGAATTTTGCACCTTCTACAGATAGAATTTGTTCCTCTGGTGTGAATGGTTCAAATCCAGAACAAATGGTTCACAACAAGGTTGGAAGACTTTCCCTCGAAGCTATAGACACCTAGAATGCAATCTTTGATGGAGTGATGTGGTTCTTCTCTTATGAAAAAAGGTATCCAATAAAATACCTGCATAAACACATCAAACACACAAGATATCAAAGATACCATAACATCATCTATAGATTTATGTCAGTGACTAAGGAATCTGACAATAACATGCAAGATTATAACATAACAAGTATATGGGAAAGGAACCAACTTTACATTAATAAAATGAAGAAAGAGTTTACAACCTATGCCTTAGTCTTGATATGCTCTCTCACAAAACCAACATCTTGTCCCCTACAGCTCCAACTTGCTCTCTGAAGATCTATTGAATGACTTAGGCTAGAATATCAAAGCAATAGTATAACATTAATCTCTCCTCAACCATGGAGATTGAGCTTGCTTTTATATGCTTGCAATGGATAGGGATGGTTAAGAAATTGATGGGTGAGGTGGCTAGGAGATCCTACAAGGATGGATCTCGAGCCCAACTAACCCTAGTGATTAGGGATAAGGGAGCCACGAAGCCTTCTTTCGAGAAGATTTGTGAGAACCTCTCTTTTTCACTTTTTACCAAGGGCATCGTGCTTTGTTCACCATGATAGAGAAGTTCTATGCAGAACCGTGCCTTTATTAAAGGGTAAAGGTGGTGCCACCACTTACTGCTAACACATTATAGGTGGTTCCGAAGAAGGTACCGCTTTTTGACTAAAGGATAGAAGAGGTGCTGAATTTTCATATACAAATTTGATGTCTGGACCAATGTTCTTGGCTTCACAATTTGGAATTGAGGGAAACACTGAAGTTTGGGATCTTATCACATGTTGATGATGAGATTTAGGTATAACAGAATTCCCCCCAAATCATGAGGCTAGAGGCATACGATAGGTGAGATCTATGAAAGAGAAAGTTATCACTTCGAGGAAAGAATCAACTAGATCGGAGCTCATCAACCAAGAATCTACAATACATAAATACTTTTGACTCATGAGAAAAATATGTCTTCATCATGGTTTCATACCAATACAAGGTAGATCTATGAGAGAGATAAACAAACATGTCTATTAGAATACAACGTAGATCCATGTGATAGAGGAATCAAACTTGGACATAGATACCAAACATACAACATATATCTATGTCATACAGATGTAAATTTTAGCATAGCCACAACCATACAAATGTGGATCCATGCTAGTAATTCATACAATATATCCCATCACAAAGTACGATTGTATCCATGTGATTACAATGATATGAAGTTGAACATGGTAGAAACCACTTGATTACCGGTCAATGATGGGAACCATTAACAAGTGTGAGGGAGATCACCATTAATGTCAATGATTCCCAAGGTAATCTAGTACAATCTAGTAAGTGTGAATAGATTATTTGATGTCGAACACTTAGTTGAATCTCTTGATCAAAGGTCAATGATGTGAACCTATGTTGAGAGCAAGAGAATCTGTCATTGAAGCATACATATCTCAAGGTACTAAACTTGTTTTTAAGACTAGTTCCTGGATGATGAGCTGATGTCGACAGGAATAGTCTTGTTGAAGGAGGGCCATGATGAATCCCACATCGACAACACGAAACTTGGAACAAAGTTATGGAATTTTTTAGATAATGTAACCATCAGACTCACTCAAAAGGTACTGACACAAACATTGTTTTAACTGCAGAGGTAAACTTCTAACTTCCCTTTGAACATCGAGTGACATGACAAAAGACTTGGCGGCATTGACTCGACAAGGTAGAACACAATACGACATTGGACAATGCATTCTTTGAACGACTCAAATGAGTGACATGAATCATGAAAGTGGATCGACTCAAAGAAAAGCTAATTTACCCAATTGACTAAATGAAATGCAGACAAGTTCCTTGTTCAAAGGTGATGACAAACTGCCATTTTATTTGCAAAATGAATTGATTCCCTTCCCTTAATATCCCCATCATGATTGATGAGTGCCTCTTTTCATTTTTACGAGTCCAAAGAGGGTAACAAACACTCGTTGTAGCTTATCCAAAGACAAGTCCATTCTCATATGTTTTACAAACCTAAGAAATTAGGGTTTCATTCCCAAAAAAGGGTCTCTCAGTGTTTAGTTTAATGAGTCCAATTAAAGTTAACTTGGTATCATTCACATTTAGTGATTCTGAACGAAGATAAAAGAAGACTCCAAAGGGTCATTTTTCGTATGATTTAGTTTCTAGGGCCTAAAAAAATGTAAAATAATACCCAAGAGAACTCTTCCAGTCATGATTGGTTGGAGTGTTCCTTTTCCGTAAATAGTCTATCCAAACCGAAAAAGAGATAAGCTACCATCAGAGAGATGACTCTTCAAATACTTTTACGAGTATGAAGAAGACAAGTACTCAATAATTTTTTATATTTCAGGAGTCTGAAAAGAATTGAAAGGAGACTCCATTAGGTATCTTTCCATGATGAAAAGTTTTATGAATCCAAAAAGAATCAGAAGAAGACTTGGAACTTTGATACTGGTTTCTAAGAACATGATCAAAGTATCGAAATGAACACTCGAGGAATTTTTCCATTTTCAAAAGTACAAAAATTTGAAAACAAAATTCCCAATAGACTTTACTGGTTATTTTTTGTCCCTGCAAGACTTACATGACCATTAGTTTCCCAAAATATTCAGAAAAGTGACTTTCATGAACTATATAAAAGGGCATTTCTATAAAAATTATTTTTACAACATAAAAAAACCTGAAAAAAAGGCTATAAAAGTCTAAGTAAATAGTAAAAATAATTCATTTCACTTTTTACCAACCTTGGATAGCATTTTGGGTAGTTTGGAGCCAAAACTTTAGCTGAAGATTCCAGGAGGTCCCACCATCCGTTTTTCATACCGTCAGTTCTAGGTAACATCTAAATCCATCCTCTTTCAGTTCATGGTTTCCAATTTTCGTTTTCCATGGTTTTTTAAGCTGATAGGCCGAACCTAAAATGAGAAATGCAAGAACTGCTCCTAGCCCTTACGGGAAAGGCGGTGCTTGATAGAAACCACGTTTATTTATTTCTACATAGGTGATGGCACTACTCTGTCTTAACTCGGTAGAGGTAGTGCCATCCATGGGCATAAAAAACTAAAATACTGACCAAAATAAAAGTTTAAAGGCAATTTCAATGATGAGAAATGTTTCTAAATGGCTCTTAAATTGTTTTTGGCAGGTTTGTTGGATCTGAAAATAGTTATCTAGAAAGAAAGGAAACATGACCTGGATGATGCTGCTACCATAGGAGATGCATGTTGTGTGGATTCCCTACAAGTTTGTGGCCTTCTGAAGTTCTTCCGGACCCAGAGCATGATTTCCCACCCCCTCTTGCTGGAAAATATCCTTCAAATGTGGAACCCGAAGCACCAGTATTTTGAGGTAGGGATTCACGTTTTGACCATAGAGGTAGAGGACATATACTTCCGGATGGGACTGTCCAGACGAGGGGTTCCTATCTCTCTTACTAGTTCTTAAGGAGGGACTGTGACTACTTAGGAGTTGATCAATCGTCATTGTCATCCTAGCACAAATATTTCAGGTAAGAATATTTTGGTTAGTGATGTGGTGGATATGCCACTTCCCACATTTTTGTTCATCAGGAAGAGGTTGGATGGAAACCAAGGACCTCAGTAGGAATCCTTGGAATCCATGCTATATGCCTTGGAATTTATGGCTCCTACAGTTTACAACTAGCCAAAATCACTTATTCTTGTCTTCAAATATCAGCTGATAAAATGTCAGCAGGGAGAACTATAGTAGTTCGGTTTTGGGTCCATTTTAGCTTGTTTCTTCTTTGAGAGGGTGCCTCTCATGAGACCCCAGATGATATTCACTAAGCTTAGGGATAGATAACCACGCATTCTGAGGTGGGTTGAGGTCATGGATCGTACAGGTGGTGGTAGAGCCAAGGTGAAATTTGAGGCTGATTTCTTCCATTGGCTACGAGATTAGATCCTCATGATAGAGGATTATGCCTACGTAGGGACAGATTTCAGAGGTGACCCTGATATACCACTACCACCTGGTGCCTAGTGGGGGGATATTGGTAAGAAAAAAACCCTAAAATGGTGATCATGTTTTTATGTGTTTATATTTTATGTTTTTTATGTGTAGTAACAAGACCTAATGTTTACATGCAGAAGTTGGTGGTGCACGACCTTGTGGATCTTATCCTATGGATAGAGGAGCTTGGGCTCAATTCGTTCACAGTGGTGACGATCAACTTACTGAGTTGGAGGAGAACTTAGAGTGGCTGACTCTTGACATTCCTGACACAGAGATAGATGACCTCCCCATGAGGCATCAGAGACATACTATAGGGGTGCCAGGCTGTTTTAGCCAACTTCTTCGCAGGGTAGCACGTGGTATGATGTGCTATCATGAGCATCACTAGATAGTGGACTGCATGATGTACTACTGAAAGCTTACTAGTTTCAGGGTTTTTTGTATGATATTGTATTTCCTGAAATCCATAGTGCTTTAGACGAGGTCTCATGACCACATTTTTTGTAAAAACACTTTATATATATATACACACATACTTATTACCGGTGTTTATATGTCTCAAATGGAAATGATATTTACATGAGTTTTATGTCTCATTTACAGTTAATTTTACAATGAACCATGTTTATTTTACAAGTTATGAATGAGCAATATACCAGTATAGGATGTAGTTTGCTAACGAATCAGCAACCATATTATCTAGCCTAGGGACATGCCTATAAGTGATACACTCGAATGACCTTTCTAATAAATGTACTCTTTGAAATAGATGGAGGAGTACAGGGTTTTTGATGGTATAAACATGGTTTAGATGAAAAAACACTAATTTTGAATCCATAAACACTACCAAGTCATAAATGTTTTGAGATGCAACCTCAGTCAGTAGACCTATTACCACCTGATACTTGGCTATGTTGTTGGTAGCGGGACAAATGCAAACCACTCCTGAACTAATCAGGTCATGATCCAAGGAATAGAGAACCTAAGCAGCTGAAGCAATGTTCAGGGTATGACAACAAACACCATCAGAAAAGACGCAAAAATCCATCTAATTTGTATAACCAAAACATGGTATAAATAGTTTGGGCACTAAAATCAACACCATACTGAATCAAGACACAACACAATGAAATCCAATAATATACATATATACAAGGTACCATAAAAAATGATTTAATCATAGTACCTTTTTAGGTACAACCCATTGTGGGGTTGCCCAAAGGGTATCCTGTCATTATCGACAAGCTCATAAACTCCTTTCTCTAAAACTTTGTTGATGACAGAGGGACCATACCACATTGACTCGAACTTCCCTTTACCTAGTTTTTCGTGTCTCTAATCGTAGGTCAAAACTATGTCACCTTCATTCAAAACCCAAGGTTGAACATATTTATCATACTTGGTCTTGATGTGTTTCTTATGTGCCTCATTAGCTAAGGCACCATCTCTTCTAGTTTCGTCAAGATTATTCAGGTATAGAAATCTCTCTTCCTCAGTGGAAGTGTTTGGAAGAAGTTCTACTGCAAGTTTTAGTAACGAAATCTGGCATTGGATAGGTAGGACATCTTCTAGTCCATAAACTAACTGGAATGGTGTGAAACGATTCGTTGTTTTTACAAAAGTCCTGTAATCCCAAAGGGCGAAAAAGAGAATCAGGTGCTAGTTGCATTTATGATCTCCAACCATCCTTCACAGCATGGTTTTTAAAACTTTGTTAATGGCCTCAATCTGACCATTAGCTTGCAGATATTAAGGTGTTAAGTTTTCGTGGAGAAAAAACAACTTTGTACTCAACTCGGTCATCATCGGATTCTGGAAATGTGATCCATGGTCAGTGAAAATAGATTTTGGGACTCCAAACCTAGCTATCACATGATTAAATAAGAAGAGAGCAGAAGTCTGGCCATCCTCTGCATACATAGGCATAGCCTTAGCCCGTTTTTTGAAATAATCAATTTTTATGATGATGTAACCATGCCCCCCAACTGAGGTAGCCTTACGATGCATAAAGTCAATTCCCCATTTGGAAAAAGGGCCAAATGCAATCACAGGGTGTAAAGGAGCATGGTGGGTGCACTTTTTCGGATAGAAATGTTGGTAGGGTGGGCATTTCTTAACAGCCTTGTGATAGTATTTGAATATTGAAGGCCATAAATATCCAACACGAAGGATTTTTTGGGTCATAGCCATCCCAGAAAGATGACCGCCAAATGCTCCAGAGTGGCAATCATTAAGGACTTGTTCATTCTCTTCATGTGTAAGGCATCATCAGAGAATGGAATTGATACCATGTCTATACAATGTCTCATTCAAGATAAGGTAGTACTTTGCATGGTGATGGATATGGCGATGGCCGTCATGGGATCTATTGGGCTGAAATATTTGAGTTTGGAGATAAATGATTAAATCTCCATACCATGGGTTGGTTGTGCTTATCAAGAACATGAATTCATATGTAAATGAATCACTGGGCTCAGTATCCATCAAATCACAAGGAAGGTCACACATCAGCTCTGCAAAGACCAAGGATTTCTTTGAAGTGACCTTGGAAAACTCAAGCTTGAATTCATGTAGGATGACAATCCAATGGGAATATTTCCCCCCTAGCCCTTGACGAGTTAGGATGTAGTACATAGGGTTCTGCTATACAAGTACCATGGTAGTGCAAAGTAGGATGTAATGGTGGAGTTTATAAACAGCAATGATAGTAGCCAATGCTAACTTCTCCACACATGAGTATTGGGTTTCAGAATCAATAAGATTCTTACTAGCGTAATATATCACATGCTCCTTACCGTTGGGATCTTCCTACGTTAAAACCATTCCAATGGTAGTAGTGGAGGTAGCAACATACAAGAGAAATTCCTCTAAATAATATGGGGGGTGTATCACAGGTGAATGATTCAGAGCATGCTTGATATTATCAAAGGATCGTTGGGCCTGGTCATCCCAAAATAATGGAGTGTTCTTCTTTAGGAGATGCATATAACCATGTGTTTTCTCAGTGAAGTTGCAAACAAAATGATGAAGAAAGATTGTTTTCCCTTGCAAACTTTGGAGTTCAACAATATTTTTTGGGGCAGGTAGGGCCAATATTGCAGCAATATTCAATGGATCAGTCTAGATGCCATCCTTAGAAACCACAAATCCAAGGTGACGTCCCATCTCAACGCAAAAGACACATTTTTGTGGATTGAGTTGTATGTTATAATGACGACGTCTCAAAAAAATGTCTCTAAGATGCCCAAGGTGGTCTTCCCATTGCTATGAATTCATTGGGAGATCATCAAGATATGGCTCCACAATGTTCTTAATATCATGAAACACATAGGACATGGCACAATAGAATGTAGCTCCGGCGTTCTTGAGGCCAAATGGTAAATTCTCATAGGAAAAAGTACCCCATCTGCATATAAATTTTGTTTTGTGCTGATCGGTGGGAAATATCTCAATCTGATTATAGCCAGAAAATCCATCCATGAATGAGAAGATGACACTTCCAGCATAGTTGTCGATAATATGATTGATATTCGGAGTTCAAAAATTGTCTTTGGGACAAGATTTGTTCAGGTCTCAGAAATCGATGTAGACTCTAATGGTGCCCTGTTTTTTGTTCACAGGGACAATGTTAAATACCCATTTCGTTAGGGGTATAGGATAAATGAATCCTTCCTTCATAAGTTCTACTTCGGCTTTAATAGCTGCAGCCTTCTAGGGATGGACTTGATGCAATTTCTGCCTAACAGGTTTTACTGTGGGATAGGTTTTAAATTCATGAATCATGATAGACGGGTATATACCAGGCATCTCTTCATAATTCAAGGAAAAAATATCTCGGAATTCTTTGAATAATTCTTTATATGCTTTAGTTTCTTATATTGAGCAGTTCTTCCCTACGTGAACATGCTCAATGGTTCCAGGTTTGACTGATATGTCAATTGCGGTTGTTTTAGTAATGTTGCATCGGTTTCCTTCAAATTCTGTATTTTACAACAATACAGGAATTTGCAGATGGGTGACAATATAAGTACTGATAAGTGATTCAAGGTCAAAACCTACGGAAGTGGCGTTGGGAAGGAAAGAAGATCGATGATGATAATTGTTACGGAGAGAAATTCCTATGGCTTGGGGTACCACAACAGATAGCTTAACTCCAGAAATCAATCCTTTCCGATATGCAAGAGAAATCAAACAACTAACACTAAAGGATCTCGATGTGTACCTTATTCTAGATGGTTGATGTAGATCCTCGTTGAGCTTTACAACTCCAGCTTGAATTGATAAATTGCTTCCTCAACATTCAATAAACAAGACAAGCATGCTATATATAATTATGTTAGCTCTACTCTAGCATATATAATCAATAACATATAAGCATTTGAAATCATCCATGGATAAAATATTCATTCAAACACACATTATTGGACAGGAAAAGATATTTCTATTAATATAAAATCAAAGATTACAATGAATACAACCTCTGTCGACAAGTCTGTGAATCGAAGAAACCGAGTCCCTCACTTGGTCCTCCACCACTTCAATCCTCCATCTCTCGATAGCAATCTCACAAGCATAAGGAAATCTTGGGAATAACACAAAAGTGCTCCAAGGGACAAAGGGGATGCAGACTCAAGCACAAGTTCCAACAACAATGAACTATAGTTTTCTTGCTCTCAATTCCTCATATGCCTTCAATATATCCAAAGGGTTTCTTATATAGCTCTTCAATGGGGTAATGAAAGGTTGAATCCAAGTGATCTCAAGGCATATGGAAGGCTAGGAGACAAGTGAGTCGGATCCTCATCAAGGAAAAATCCAAAAGAATTTGGCCTTTTGCACACATCCCGATGTATGCGGTTTTAGAGGTCAAACCCGCATATATATGCGATAAAGGGTTTAAAAGTCACGTATGGAAATTTAAGCATGTTTTTAGGGATGATATAGGAAACATCAAAGGAACAAAAATGGTCATGGGGTCTAAGGAGTCTGCATAGGGATAGGGAAGGCCATAAAAGTGTGATTCACCATGTGTGGTAAAATCAGCTATAACAGATGCCTCCTAATGTGTGAGGTCAGAGGGATCATACGATGGCTGAAATACATTATAAGTCCATCCTAGAAATGAAGTGATGAAGAACCCAGTGGAAGAACAAACCATCCAATCAGCACTATACAATGATACAATTCTGCACATAACTGCAAATAGATATAGCAGTATTGGATACATAAGAGTACAATGGCCATGAATAGGCATGATACAATATAACATGTGTGGTCATCGCCAAGTACAATATACATAGATCATAATATACATAATGAATATATACAAAGGATCATGATCTCCATGAAGACTAAAGATATATAATAGATCAAGATCTCCATAATGACTGGAAATGTCTGACATATACTGGAATCAAGTCACGAGAGCTGAAAACTCATGAACACTAGCACGATCAAGGAGATAGCATATATGAGATGCCACCAATCTGGAAGGTCTTATACACAAACCGCTACAAGTACATGTCCTACTATGTGAATAGAGGTGTCGAAGTCGAACATAGTAGTCCATTGTCTGACTACCGGTCATTGATGTATAGCGTTAACAGACGCGAGATCACCCACCGATAATGAAAATGGGGATCAAGGTACTAGAGTGAAAACTAACAAGTGTGAATAAATGTGTTGAGGTTGAACACTTGAGAGATTCCATCAATCATGGGACATTGATGTATTCCCAAAGAACTATCAATGGAAAGAGAACCTGCCACTGATGACTGCAAGTCTCAAGGCACTTGAAAATGACTCTAGATTCCTATCCAAGAATAAATGATCTGAAGTCGATGGAATGAAATCCATTGGAAGGAGGGAATTAAGGAATCCCCCATCATCCAACATGAGGTACTCAGCAAAGTTGTATAATGTGGAAAGACTCAATCATAAGGTGCATGAACTAGTAACTGTACCAGGAATGGCCGACATGAAAAGTCAAGATAACTGAGGAATGGCTGACTCAGGTTTCAAATTCCCTCGAACAAGAGCATAACGGTGAATGGTGACTGAATGTAGGTAGCATAAACTCGATATGCAAAATTGAGACATCTCTACGACACAGGAGGCATCGATAGAGGTTCCATAGGGACTAGAAGCTTAACCAGTTGGTGGAGATAAACTTAGATAAACGAGTACAGCTCCTAAAGTCAAACTATTAACCCAACCAATGGATGTGATATATAGTGCTCTGTTCAAAGGTGACACGACTCGACTGCTACCAAATATAACATCTTTCCTTGTCCATATTTTTGGTTTTTTAATTTTTTTTTTGGACTTTTTCAAATATTTGAAAAGCTTGATAAAAGAATAAAATTACTTTATAGTTACAGACTAGGAGGAGACGAGTGTCAAATAGGCAAAAAAACTAGTTCCGAGCAATGTAACATACCTATGCTCGATGCAAGGATACATGTCTAGGATAGCGACACTTAGGGGAATGTCCCCTCCTGGTAAAATAGGGAATCAAGCTACAAAGGATATATAAAATGGCTCTGTGTGGCTAGACAGGAGACAATCTCAGGCTATATGGCTGATACTCAAACTTAGGGAAGCCGGCATAAGGCTCAATAAGGTAGGAAAATCTCATGATAATGCAATGACAACTTGACATAAGGGAGTCCAGGGGAATAGGCCAGCAAAAGATCAAGAGGAGTATGAGGCTCTTGCAAAATGTCATGGAAATAATATACAACGGACTCCCACACCCTAAAGGACAAAATTGTCGGCATGGGCACCAAATGCAATTATGGAGCTAACTAGGGCACCCATGTAAGGTCAATATCTACCATTCTAATCATGCCACTTCTAAAACAACAACGTTTCGTCACAAGACATAATGGATTTGTACCTACGGTCATAATGAAACAGGCATAAGGTCATGCAAAATGAAAACAGTAATGAAACCTAACCTATATGCCAGTTTAGACATGATACCTGAAATCGGCATGAACGGGTCAACACAACGGTCGAAACGATGCTCAAAACGGTCTCCTACATCATATATTAGTCAAAAACGGTCCAAACTATAGAAGGGGGGGTAAAAATTTTCAAAAATTTGAAAATTTTCTATAAATAATAAAAAATTCAAAACATTACATAACATTTGAAATTTTTACCCAATTGAGCTCAGAACTTCAACAGCAAATTCCGGGAGATCCAACCGGCGGAATCCACTACCATTTTTCTAGGTAATTACCCATGCCCTGCTCTTTCATTTTCATGCAAATTTTATAATTTTTCGTGGTCAAATCAGGATTCTAGGCCATTCTAAATTATGCGCCATGGCCCACATGAAAATTGAGAATTTTTTCATGTATAGGGCTGGATATACGCGGAAAAATCCCTCAAAGTTGCTTACATACGCTGCTGTTTAGCAAACAGTCGCATATGAGGCCGCGTTAAAGGTTTTTTAAGTGTTCTAATGACTCAAACTTGAATTCAATATGTAGGATCATTCTAGAATGGAGAGAACATGAGCACGAGGATGTAGAAGAAGTAGTATGTGGTGATCTAATGGCACAACAGCCTCTTCGTGCATGCGGGCTCTACAAGTTTTGGTGTCTAGGTGGCATAAGAACCAAATGAACATTGCTGCAAATGCTAGTAGACTACTCGGATCCTAACTCATATTCTTTCCAGATTGATGGGATGTCCCTCACCATAGAAGTGGAGGACATATACTTTATTACTAGACTTTCCCGATGGGGGGAAGTGGTGAACCTACGATCTCGTAGGCCCGAAGGTGGCCTCACCATAGATGAGTACATAGTCATGTATTGTTATCCGAACATGGAGAAGGTCAAGAATCAGATCCCAACTAACTCCATACATGTGCTAGGCCTAAAGGCCATTCTACTGACACTGGGCAGGATAGCAGGGCTAGCTTCACTCCACCAGGCCTCGCGGCCTCTGATGTTCTATGCAGTGGAGTGCATGAGACCCACGGTGTATGATTGTAGCACTGCACTACTGGGAAACATGAAACACCAGCTCAGTGAGTGCAAGATGGGAAGAATATGAAACTTCAGTTTCAGTAGCATACTGAGCACATTTTTCTTTGAGCATGTTCCAGGATTGAGCCCTAGAGTTGACGTTCCTCTTCACGGGGTTCAAGATCCGACCCAACAATGTTGGGCAGATGCGATGCGTAGACTGGGAGGAGGTAGGGTGTCCAACCCCTATCCAGCTAATTTATTTCCATGGTGGTGACAATAGATAGTTGCCATTGATGATTACCCGTATGCAGGGATAGATTTTCAGGGAGACCCCGACATGCCATTACCACCAGGATTGGCATACGGTGACATTGGTAACGAATCCCAACCCTCTTTTAAATATTTTTGAGTTTTTAAATTTTCTTTTTGTGTTTTTTGATATATGTAATAAAAAAGACATGTTTTTTCATAACAACACATAGTGACATCTTATCATATGCATGCATATGTAGGACCACGGTGGCCTGAAAGCTTCCCTTGTCATAGACGGAGGGGAAGAGGAGATGACATTATAGGTGTGGATGCAGAGCAGATGCTCCAAAGCATTCATACCAACTTTGTGCAGCTGGCACATAGGGTACCTATGGCGCAGGTCAAGGACCTGCCTGAGGCCATGCAACGTCAGGTGATGGGTGTGCCATGAGCATGGGTGCAGTTATTTAGATGGCTAGCTAGAGCCGTGGTGACATTCCATGATCAAAACCCCCCTCCTCCTCCCCAGGATTAGATAACTGGGAGTGATACATTTTTTACAACCGTGTATTCATATTTTGGTGGCTCGAGAGCCCCATTTTTGTATTATGACACTATGTATTATCACATTTTGGATGTTTTAATGAAATTTTTTTTATGATGATCGGTTTGTTTATTTACATGTGTAAAAATGTATGTTTTTGATGAGCTTATTGTCTATGAAACAAATGTCAATCTAACACGTAGTTAGCATATGAGTCAGCAACTTGATTATTAATTCTTGGAACATGTATGTATGTTATGTTGTCAAATTGTCGTTCTAACAATGTCACACGTAATAATCTCCGTAATAATGTTGGATCTCTAACATGATACAAGCCATTAAGCTGTGGCACTACTAGCTCCGAATCAAGATGTACCTCAAGAGATATAACACCATGTGAAATGGCATCCCGTAGAAGCTCGATAACGGAACTATATTCAGCAACATTGTTTGAAGAGGGTCGTAAACATATGCCTCATGAAGACAATACCTGACCCATAGGAGTATAAATCACCCAAGCAACATAGGCTGAGTGTTGAGTGTGACGTCTTGCACCATCCGTGAATCCTATATAGATGAAAGACTCCATTGACATCTTCCATAAGAAACGGAAGCTAATTAACAAACCCGATCATCATAAGAAAGACCTAACCATGCAAAATACTATACAATAATATACAATAGTCA
Source organism: Pseudotsuga menziesii (assembly GCA_001517045.1). NCBI lineage: Eukaryota > Viridiplantae > Streptophyta > Pinopsida > Pinales > Pinaceae > Pseudotsuga > Pseudotsuga menziesii. The sequence goes on along the minus strand of LPNX010863756.1, from coordinate 565,340 downwards.
TCCTTGGCTGAAAGTTATGCATAGTATTTTTTAAGATAGAGCCCATTTCTAGGCTCCGCTAAGGATGTCCCCTCATAATCTACTAGCTCACAAGTGCCCTTCTCTAACACATGTTTAACCACATAAGGACAATGCCACATGGGGTTGAATTTGCCTACCCCCAAGGGTTCTTTAGCTTGATCCCACAAAAGGACCAAATCTCCTTCACTAAACCTCCTTACATGGATAGATTTATCGTACTAGACCTTAACGTGACACTTATTCACTTCTAGAGCCACTAAAGCATCTTGGTGCTACTCATCAAGCTGCTCTAAATGGACCAAACGTTCTTCCAATGGAGAGGTGTCCGGTAAGAGCTCTATGGCTAGCTTCAAAGAAGGGATTTTGCACTCAATCGGCAATACAGTCTCCACTCCATGTACAAGCTGATATGGAGAAAAATTGGTGGAAGTCTTAACTGCAGTCCTATAAGCCCACAAAGCAAGATATAGCATAATATGCCAATTATTCTTGCTTTGTGCGACAGTTTGTTGGAGAATAGACTTGAGTGATTTATTCACTGCTTCAATTTGTCCATTCGCTTGAGGGTAATAAGAAGAAGAATGCTCCTGCTTATACCCTAACTTCGAGTCCAACTCTTCCATCATGCAATTCTGAAAGTGCCTACCATGGTCAGTGACAAGCTCTTTCGGAATACCGAACCGAGTAATAATCTGGTTGAATACTAAGTGTGTGGCTGTCTCATCATCAGATTTAATTGTAGGCATAGCCTTAGCCCATTTTGTGAAGTAGTCAACATCCATGATAATATGATGATGCCCCCCAGTTGAATCTGGGTGGCAATGCATGAAATAAATCCCCCACTTAGTGAAGGGACCGACGGTGATAATGGGATGTAATGGGGTAGGACGCGAGCGCATATTACATGTGAACACCTGTCAAGGGTGGAACTTCTTAACCGCATTGACACAATATTTAAAGATCGATGGCCAAAAATAACCCACTCTCAAGATATCTTGGGCTGTAGAAAGCCCAGATAAATGACCACCACATCCCCCTCTGTGGAAATCATTCAGCACAAGCTCAGCCTCTTCATGAGTTAAACAACGACATAAAATGGAATCTACCCCACGATGGTACAATATGTTTTCCACTATGAGGTAATTCTTGGATACGTGACATAATCATCGTCGTTCATCCCATGAGAGGTGAGTAGGGACCTTCAATGTTTGTAAATATATGATAATATCTCCATACCATGGATCCAAAGTTGAGATCAAGAAGATGTGCTCATCGACAAATGTATCTTCACAAGCCTCCTCCTCCTTACTCAGGAAATCAGATATAAGCTCTCCAAAAATCAACAATTTCTTTGATTTTTTCGAAACAAACTCGAGATTGAATTCTTGCAGGATGACAATCCACTTATTATACTTTCCCCCTATCATCCTTCTAGTGAGGACGAACTGAAATGGATTGACATGGGAAACCACCAAGGTTTGGCGAAGGAGAATATAGTGTCTCAGTCTTTGAACCGCATGGACGGTAGCTAAGGCAAGCTTCTCTACATGGGAATAATGGATCTCTGCATCAATGAGGTTCCAGCTCAGATAATATATGACATGCTCTTGGAGCTCTTCATCCTCTTGAACCAAAACCATATCAATTGTCTCCATGGACGTAGCCACATAAAGTAGAAAGTCATGGCTATAGTCGTGTGGGCTAATCACCGAGGCCAATGCTAAGGCCTGTTTAAGCGCATCAAAGGACTCCTGGGCTCACTCATCCCAGCAAAAGGTAGTGTCCTTCTTCAAAAGATGCAAAAATCCTCTATTCAAATTGGAAAAATTCACGACGAATCTCCATAAGAAGTTTTCCATGCCTTGCAAACATTGAATATGTCTAATGTATTTCGGGGCAGACAATTGAAGTATTGCCTCAACCTTTAAATGGTCTACTCTTATACCCTCCTTGGAGACAATGAATCCTAATAAGCGACCAGACTTCACGTAAAATATGCACTTGTGAGAATTTAACCTGACCAAATAATGGTGGCACCTTTCGAACACTAATCTCAAATGGTAGGAATGACAAATTCTCATGTGAGAATGAGAAGCAAGGTCATCCAAAAAGACTTCAATAATCGATTTGAGATCATGGAAGATCAAGGTCATAGCCCGCTGAAAAGTGGCTCTGGCATTTTTAAGGCCAAAAGGCATCTTCCAATATGCAAAGGTTCCACAATGACAAATAAAGGCAGTCTTATGTTGGTCCTCAGGTTTAATTTGTATATGATTGTATCCAGAAAAGACATCCATAAAGGAAAATACCTTGCTTCCCACACACTCATCCAAAATTTGATCAATAAATGGTGTGGGGAAATTGTCCTTATGACAGGAACGATTCAAATCATGAAAATCAGTACATATGTGGATCGTTCCCTGCTTCTTATCAATCGGAACGGGGTTTGAAATCCATTCTGTCAAGGGAACGAGATAGATAAACTTGCATTTAACAGCTTTTCTATCTCATCCTTAATCGTAGATGCTTTCCTAGGATTCACCGCACGCAAGCATTTTTGAACAGGCTTAGCATTAGGGTAAGTTTTAATCTCATCTTCAACAATGCAAGGGTTGATACCTGGCATTTCATCACAAGACCAAGAAAATATATCACAAAATTCTTTAAACAACTCGGTGTACTCTTGAATCTCAGCACGGGAACATTCTGCCCCAATATAGACATTCTCAATCTTGCATGGATCATGAGAGATATTGATAGGGATGGTAGGAGATATATTCACCATGTTTCTGTCAGCCATCGGACCTGGAGAGATTAACAGAAACATGGGACTACCAATTCTCTCACTAAGAATCTCCCTATAGTATTCACACTCCAAACGGTCAAGCTTGGGAAGAAAATAAGATCTATGATGCAACTCTTCCCAAGGTGGCTCAACCCCAGACATAGCCTCAATAATAGCCTCATCTGAAGGAAAAACACTATCGAGGCAGTCATGTGTGTGAGAATACTATACTTCCCATGCAGGCAGCACATAAGGGTCCTCCTCCTCCATCCACGAAGAGGAAGGACTAGGCTCTGCAATAGATCCAAGATTAGCTTGATAAGCTATCATAGTTGCTGGCAACGGCATGTTCATCTCGATGGGATCATTCGAAGGACTCGATGTAGGAAGCATCCAAGGATCTTCCATATATGTTGTGCAAAAACACACTGATCTTACCGATGATGAAGCTTCACCGGGACTAGACCCTATCATAAGGACAAGTGCAGGAAAACTAAAGCTTCCCATAAGGAATGGATACATGCCAAAACCCACACTCCCAGTTGCCGACTGAGAGTGCTCTACAATCAGGATGGAAGCTCCCGAAGATGCGGTAATAGGTAGATTCTTGAATGACGTTTGATCAATCATAACTATCTTCCCATTAAACAGAAATCATACAACTCAAAATAGAGAAGAAGCTATGGCTTGCATACTATACATCTAATTCCTACCTAGCAACAAATTGTAGTCAAGGGGTGCATCAACTAGCTCGACCTCTATCACAATGGTCTTCCCCCCCAAATGGACCTTAAGAGAAGGAAGAATGTTGTGGAGTCAAAATGATCTTCCATCGAAAGTAGTCAACATGGTACCAGATTTAAACAACTCGGGGGAACCCAAACCCTTCCAACACACCAAATACACCATGGAAGCAGCAGCGCCTTTGTCAATAATAGTGCGTTTGAAGGTCATGTTAAGACATTCTACATGAATCAAGAGAGACACATAGTAAGGAAAGTGAGGCTGAAGTCCTGCAATTTCAAATTTGATCATAGAGGAAGAATTATCATCGTTCACACCTAGGGCAGAAAGCAAATGCTTCCTTTGCGAAGGAAAACTCTGAAGTACTTCAAGTGCAGACATCGCACAAGGAGTGTGGCCCAAATCCTTGACAACATAATAGTTTTGGGTGGATCGAGCATTAGGATTGTGCCTCGAATGCTTAAGGAATCCCTTAGGAATGTGAGGTGCAACTTCAAGTTTATCCACAAGTTTTTCAATATGCAGAGGACTCCCAGGTGGATCAGGTTCTTTTCCAAGGTTGGGTTATGATGAACCATAGTTCTTCGCATGAGTCACAACCTTAGTAGCATGGACGATGTTGATGCAACCATGACCACTAGCCTCCGGAGGATCTTGATCACCACCAGACTGATCATGGGTCCTTGAGTTCATGTTTTGATTATGAGGTAAAGGGTTGGTCAGCACAACTGGGCCCTGTGCGACGAATCTCGAGGCTTCATCAATCCAAGGGCACATGTGAGTGAGGTGGTAATCCTTACACAACTTGCAAGGAAAATTTACCTTACATTTAGGCTGCTTGCCCCCCCCAGCATTTCGGGCATTCTTGTCATTAGAATTGGAATTTTCATCCCTATTCCCACCCTTATGATTGTTTTTACCCTTCTTTTTATTCCTTCCGGGTTGCTGGTTACCCTTCTAGTCCAATGATTGTACCGAAAGCACACTCACCGTTTGGGTGGGTTGAGACAAAGCCATAGCTTGTCCCGAGGTAGATTGGTTGATAGATAATTGACTGACCTATTTCATAACCAAATTTGCAAGTTTGGCACTCATACAAACAACAATTCCATTGGTGTGTGGTCTAGGTTTAACCTTAGGATAGAAACTAGAAAACAGAGGGTTAGGAATGATCTCATATAACAAAACAGATTGAGCATAAATCAAGTCTAATTCTTGTGCCCTAAAAATGGCTTGTTCCTCATTCTAAAATCCGGAAGTAGAAACATCCTTTGCTCTATAAGACAATAACAATTTAAGGAACCACTTGAGGAGAAACTCCAGCAGTATGAAGGTTTGAATCAATCTCTTTTGTCTACGCCACTCCTGGATATGGTCCAAGATATGCGTGGCTTTATCCTGCCAAAATTTCGACAAGAGTTCTGTACCAATCTCGTAATTCACTGGTAGCTAGAAGTGGTTGAGAAAAGTCATAGCTAGGTCATTGAACAATGTGAATGCCCCCCTAAGTAACTCTATATACCATTTCATGGCAGGATCTGTAAGGGTGCATTGAAACAGCCTTAAACAGATCGAATATTCATGTAACAAATTTGAAGAGAATCATAGGTGAAATGTAGTAACATGTTCACTCAAATCTTCTCCTGGTTTTCCCTCGAATTCTGGAATGTCCAAGGGAATATTATTAGGGACAGTCATCCAATATGGGTCATGAGATATGGGATCATTTTTCAATCTCGACAAGTCAGGAATATTTAGCATTGTGAGGAAAGGGAGCCTAGGATGAGCAGGTCAATGCCCCGCTCCCTGATAATTTTGGTTCACATAAGCCTGATTACCATAACCACCATGGCCTTTGCCATAGTTCCCTCCTCCTGTTTGACCCATGTAGAGTGGCATGGAAGTACCACAATGTGGTGTACCTTGACTATGTGGGGCTACGAAGCCATAATTCAGAGAGTAAGCAGGTTGTTGATACCCGTACCCATAAGGTGAATAACCCTATCCACACTGTGTCCCATAATAAGGTCCATAAGACATCCCATGAGATGTCCCATGAGACACTCCGTAAGTAGGAATATATGCTCTGGAAGTAGTAACATGACCTCCAGAAGTAGGAATATGACCTCCCAAAACAATAGGAGGCACTTGACTCTGAGACACAACTGTGCGATTAGCAGTAGTACGGACATGACTCGTAGCAATGTTCCGGCCCGAAGGACCATGTGAATGAGGGGGAGGAATAGCATTTGAAGAACAAGGAATAGAGGACGAAGGGACATGTGAAATTATGTACGTGGTGTTCCCTATAGTCACTCATCGAGGTTCTGGTATCATAAGAGGATTACTAACACCAGTTCTAGGAGGAATATGTGATGTAGCTTCCACCACCAGGATGGAAGGTGTAATGTGACTCGTGCTCCCAAACCTCTCCGCATGGTAAGGAATAGGACTTCCCCTAGGCATAGTATTAAGCTCAAACTCCGACTCGACATGAAATGTTGGATCATGTGTAGGGATACCAAACATACCATAACTAACATAACTAGTGCTTATGGGTTCATGATGAGTCTTGTCGCCCGACATCCAATATTGGTGACCTGTGAATGAGGGATCATAGCTATAGTGAGTAGGTATTTCATGTGAAGGATCAAACCCAGAATGTGTAGGTATATTAGGTGAAGGATCAAATGTAGGAGTGAACTCTCCGTCCTCCACTTGAGTTGGAGAAGACAACTCAGGAACACCATCTTCATGATCTCCCATTGTGTGTGAATCAATGTGTGAAGTGGTCCTCCTAGACCGTGTGTTTTTCTCTCCCAAAGGAGGAGGAGATGTAGAAGGTGAAAGTCTTGCTAAATGACAAGAATGGCGAGGAGTCGCACCCGAATCCACAATGACTCAAAAAATGCAAAAGACTCACTAATTACACAAACTCTAAGTAAGCTAACGTGTATAAATCATACACTAATAAAATATAAATCCAAACATAAGCAATCAAGGGTAGGATAAGTGAGCTCCCGAATGAAGCAGGTATGTCTCGCCTAGGAGAGGCTTGAGACTCCCATACACAATAGGCAGAGGTTCGTAACCAATTATTGTGGCCCTCGGCTTCAATACGTAAAGAGACTATGCTGTCTGACCCCAACCTGGCTGGGACACCCGCAGAATAACCCCTGTAAAGAACCCACTTGATATCCTAGGTAAGGAAACTAAGGTCACCTCAATATAATCAATGCTCAGGCGGGCAGTCGCAGGTGGGATTGACCATCTCGGTAGGGTAGCAAAGCCTAAAACTCTCGAAAGAGCCCCCGAATACAAATACAATCCTGGAAATATCTTCGGTGCTACTCAGTTATGACCAGGGGTCATCCCAATCAATAACTGCTCACATTGCCTCGTGCTTAACTCCCTTTTGAGAGGAGGATCTTGAGAAACACTAATTATACCAAGTAATTTCACACTCTCACTTGGATAGACACATACATGTTGTTGTTTAGTGGTCTTGGATAATTTACTCACAATGAACTATTCCAAGACCCTAAAACTAAACTTGTTGGTGTACCCTCTCAAAGAAAATAGTGTAATCCATTTTAATTAAGCGTTGATTTTATTTGGCTTTATAACTCAAAAGAGGTAGGTGGCCGTGCAACCAATGGTGTTATGATGCAACATGAAGTAAAATGCACACCTAACAATCAATGCAAATGCATTGTGTCGAATGAAAAACAAGGCATGCTACTAAGTGAAATGCAAATTTTTTCTTCAAATGATAAATGCAATCATTCCTATATGAAATCCTAACTAATACTCTAAGGAAATATAGTGCAAGTACCATGCAAAATGTAAAGTGCAATGCATACTGATGCAAAGAAGCAAATATTTTTGGATTTTTTGAATAAAAATTAGATACTAAAGCTAAAGGATGATTCTACTACCCCCAGACTCGGCAAGCACAATCAAACAACACTCACACAAAGTACTAAGGTAAAATAAATCTAATGCACTAATCCGAAAACAAAAAATTGAAAATGCAATGATAAGAAAATTCTTAAAAAAGAAATTTACCTTAAGAAAAATGTCTCTAGTCAGAAACAGAGGTGTATACAGACACTACCAGTATCAAAGGAGACTCAACAATCATCAAAATTCACCCAACAACAATCAATCTTCCTCTAGAAGAAAAAACTAAAGGCATACGTGATTGTTCACAGTAAACCCGCATGTGTACAAGGATATAGCAGTCAAAGCTACGTGTATATGCGACTGTGAGTTAAAAACTCACATACAAGAAGTGAGATGTACAAAAATAAAGGCAAACAGATAAGCTGAGACAAACTTCACACCAATCAGACACTACTAGGAAAACTTACCCCCATACCCGACACATAAACAAAGAAATAAGAGCAATTCAAGAACATTGAATACTGATAAAAAAACCCCAAAGGACAACTACTAGGAACTCCCCAGCGAATTCACCAATTCTGTTATTGAGAGAAATTCCTATGGCTTGGGGTACCACAACAGACAGCTTAACTCCAAAATTCAATCCTTTCCTATATGCAAGAGAAATTGAACAACTAACACTAAAGGATCTTGATTCGTACCTTATTCTGGATGGTTGATGTAGATCCACGTTGAGCTTTACAACTCCAGCTTGAATTGATAAATTGCTTCCTCAACATTTAGTAAACAATACAAGCATGCTATATATAATTGTGTTAGCTCTACTCTAGCATATATAATCAATAACATATAAGCATTTGAAATCATCCATGGATAAAATATTAATTCAAAGACACATTATTGGATAGGAAAAGATATTTCTATTAATATAAAATCAGAGATTACAATGAATATAACCTCTGTCGGTAGAGTCTACAAATTGGAGAAACCGAGTCCCCCACTTGGTCCTCCACCAGTTCAATCCTCCATTTGTCGATAGTAAGCTCACAAGCAAAAGGAAATCTTGGGAAGAACACAAAAGTGCTCCAATGGACAAAGGGGATGTAGACTCGAGTATAAGTGGGCCAGCAACAATGAACTATAGTTTTCTTGCTCTCAATTCCTCATATGCCTTCAATGTATCGAAAGGGTTCCTTATATAGCTCTTCAATGGGGTAATGAAAGGTTGAATCTAAGATATCTCAAGGCATATGGAAGGCCAGGAGAGAAGTGAGTCGGATCCACATCAAGGAAAACTACAAAAGAATTTGGCCTTTTGTACACATCACGATGTATGCGGTTTTAGAGGTCAAACCCGTGTATATATGCGATAAAGGGTTTAAAAGTCGTGTATGGAAATTTAAGCATGTTTTTAGAGATGATCTAGGAAACATCAAAGCAACAAAAATGGTCCATGGGGTCTAAGAGTTTGCATAGGGACAGGTAAGGCCATAAAAGTGTGATTCACCATGTGTGGTAAAATCAGCTATAACAATGATCTTCCCATATGGGTTCGATCTCACTCATAATCTTCATGATGGAATCATATAAAGGAAAATTCTGTGTAAGATAATCTAGAGTGGGAAGACAAGGTTCCAACCAATAAGGTATATGGTAAGGATCCAAAGCCGTGAGATGAAGGTCATCAACATGGTCATTGAAAATGGATTGGATAACATAATGCATGGCTTCATGCGGGCCAAGTGAGGACTCAATAATTTATTTTCCCTTGCTGCTAAATCCAGTTGTGGAAATCATATTTAATGTCACTATTTTTGTACTAGGAGGGGCTGATGGAAACACACCCATGAGGGTGGAGTCTTTTAGCATACCTATCCCAATTGATTGGTAAGGAGGAGGGGACTGACCCAGCAAAGGGATGTTATTTGTCATGGGGGTTGTAACATCCAGCGTGCAATAATAAAGTTGATCAATAGTCATAATCTTCCCCATATGTGGAAATTGGAGAGTTCTAAATACTGTTGAAGCAACAGCGGTCATAGAGTAAATACAATTCCTCCCCAATAAAATATTGTAATCTAATGGGGCATCAACCACTTCCACCTGAATGGAAATAGTATTACCACCAAGTTCGACAGATAGCTCTAGCAATAGACCATGGGGATGAAAACCTGATCCATCAAAACCTTTCAAGGTAGTAGGTGATTCCATAACCTCAGGAGAACCAATGGCTCTCCAACAGGCTATAGACAAGACTGATGTCGAAGCTCCTTCATCCAATATGGTCTGATGGACCTTTCTCCGAACTGCTTTAGAAGCAATCTAAAACATGATTTGGTGAGGCGGTCTGGATTTATAGTTCTCTATGTTGAAATGAATAAAAATGGTATTATCTGGGTCTAATTCCCCCAAAGTTGTTGTCAGGATTTTGCGTTGCATTGGACAACTTTGGAGTACCTCAAGGGTAGACATCACACAAGGTGCCTAAGCTAGATCTTCAACAACATTATAGAATTGCGCAGGTCGGGCATTGGGATTGAAAATAGAATTCCTGAGGGTAGCCTTAGGTGGTCATAAAATTAAATCAAGATTAGGATTTTCAATCACAAGAGGGCCATTAGACAAAGATGGGGGAGAACTAGTAGAAGGAGCCTTGTTAGAAGAAGGATTTTCGTCCTTTTTCTCTACTGGCTTGTCATAAGATTTACTACGAGTATTCAAATTGATGGTCTCGAAAGACATCATTCTGATTTATTCTATGTAATTGGAGGTTCCCTGATTAGACATGTGGTCCTTCAGTTGTTGTTGAGAGGGAAAAGGATCAATAAGAACTGCTAGTGTGGGGTTACTCTTCAAAAATTTACTGATCTCATCATGACAAGGACATTCTTTTGTGAAGTGATCTTCTCCACAAAATAAGCATGGATATTTGTCTTTCCTCTTCCCTTTATCATTCTCATTGGTCATTGGTTTAGGATTCTCCTGTTGGTTCCCCAATTTCTTTTTTTTACCTTTTCCCTTTTTTTATTGTCGGTTTCCTGTGAACTTTGAATTGAATTCACCTCGGTGGACACCGTAGAAGTCGAAGGAGAAGTGGTGGAAGCATTTGTTTGCTTGGTAGGTTTGGTTGTCGATGAGGGATGGATTGAACCAACCACCCCATCATTAGGAGTCTCTGACGGTGGATTAGCGAGATATGTTCTTGGGCGAGGAGCTTGTGGAATTAGTTCATACAGCATTCCGGATTGGGAATATACCAAATATAGATACTGAGCATGAATGATAGCCTGATCTTTAGTAACAACACCTCCCATAGCCATATCTCAGGCAATAGGAGGCAACAATGACTTAGTGAACCAATCGGCTAGGAGTTGGTCCGGGAAGGGAGCTTTAATGAGTCCTCTCTACCTTCTCTACTCATGGATATGATCCGATATGTGCATGGAGGTGTTCTAAGGGAGTGAAGTTAAAATATCTGTAACCATTTCATAACAAATGGGTAGCTGAAAGTGCATAAGGAAAATGATTTCCATAAAGCTAAAGTCCACAAATGAATGTTGTGGAAGTTCAATGTACCATTTCACAGCCGTACTGATCAATGTGTGCTAGAAGAGTCTTAAACAAACAGAATCATCCATCAAGGATTTCGAGGAACACCATAGATGGAAGTTCATAAGATGGTTTTTGGGATCATCTCCCTTCTTTCCATTGAATTTTTGAATGTTCGATGTCAACTTTACCAGAATCGCGGGCCATGAAGGGCTGTGTCAAATGGGGTCATTTATCAATTTGGACAAATTAAATAAGTCCAAGGAAAGGTAACTGACGATTGGGTCCCACATATCGGTAGAATTGATAAGGCATGTATCTACAAGTAGGACCATATGTTGACTGATATATAGGTTATTGAAATGGATTATGAGATGATGAACTTCCTGAAGATCCACCTGAAGGGGGTTGACCGCTAGGGTTGGGGCCGCCAAAGCCACCAGGACCACTTGGCACTCCCAGACCTTTGGGACCACCTGGCCCACTGATACCACTAAGACCACTAGGAGGAGGACCACCAGGAGCTCTAGTACCTCTAGGAGGAGGACCACCAGGACCTCTAGGACTACCAAGAGGAGGACCTCTAGGACCACCAGAAGGAGGACCTGTTAGGAGCTCTAGGACCACTAGGAGGAGGACTTCCAGGACCCCCAGTACCACTAAGAGGAGTACCTCTAGGCCCCCCATGGGGAGGACCCCTGTAAGGTGGTCTCCCTACACCCCCAGCAATATGAATAGGTATTCCCCCTATTGCTGGTATATAAGACCAGTTGGGTTTCGCCCATGGTGTAAATCTATTCCCAAGGTAAGGAATTCCAATGTAAGGTATTCCTGTAGGGGTAGGTTAATAATTCATATTCCCTACAGGTACTTGATTTTCTAGGTAACCATAAGCCCATGAGGGTTGATTAAATACAGGTTGTGCCACTAAGGGATGACTTGAACTTAAAGGAGGGTTTACCATATTTGTATTAGTGGAAGGAACATATACTACATATTTTCCTACATTAGAGGTCTGTCTATTATTAGTAAAAAATTCCATTAGTGGGTAAAGTAGGTCATGCCAGGGGTTTCCCTTGACATTAGAAGGTACAAACACTACTGGAACTGAAGGTTTTCCCCCAGCCATAGAAAGTATAGGGTGACTAGAGACAGACCTAGAATTTAGAACTATTGGGAGTGGAATTAGAGGTTTGACCAAGATTGCAAGAAGTCTCACCATATGTTGGATGACCATTAGTGGAAGCTCTAATTTCAGTCACAGGCCAAGGATCTATATTATGGGGTAATCTAGCTGATATAGATTCATTACGAGGTGCAGGTGTGGCCAAAACTCTGTCTAGCCTGTGCATTCTCTCTTGAAAATGTCGTGCACAGTGAATAGATGCTTGGATTTTTTTATATTCTTCTTCACCAAGAGAAGTTTGTTTAGGAGAGGTTATACTAACCCCAAATGAGCAAATGTCCTGACCCATAGAATTTATCCAAAATGGAGCATCAAATCCATACTTAGGTGCATCAGGACTATCGATACGACCTTCCATATGAGGATGAAAGGAAGTATCAGCCATAGGAGGCTATTGAGCCAGGGGATTAATGTAAGAATTTAATTGCTCTCCACTTTTGACAACCATATTTTCTTCCTCATGGGAACTAGTTGCAGCTCCTTGTTTGATGGCTTCCATTGGAGTTTCTCCTGTAACATGAGGAAATTCAAGTGGTAAGCCCTAATTCCTTCTAGATCATATCAACTGAAACTCATCCAGATTGTATCAGTCACTAAACTAACCTAGGGTTTCAAAACTAAGAAAAATCACACAAACATTTCTCTTACTCAAGCTACAGGCCATAAGCAAACTTAAGTGATAGGATGAGCTCAAAATAGTCGGTCACTAACTTATCACTCAAATTTCTATACAATTTTAGACCTATAACTACCGTTAATTTTATCTTGAGCGAATAGGTGAATGCATGAGATTTTGACAGAAATGTAAATACATGCAAATATGAAATGAAGATAATTTCACTTTACTTTTCAACACAGCCTACCTATGGGAAGGAGAGAGCACTTTTCTTTTCAATTTTCATTTTTGAAACCAATAATTTCCCAAACAACTACACTAAACCAAACTTTTTCCAAGGAAGAGAACAAGCAAGAAACTTCAAACCAATTTTGAAAGCAAGCAAAGTAAGGTAAGATCTCTTTTTCTAAGAAGAAAGATCAAAGACACTAAAAGGTCTAATCAACATTTTTTCATTTTTTTCTTTGAAAACTAGAAAGATCTAACTTAAAAGCACTAATATTTTTATTTTGATGAGATCAACATATAAAAGAAAGAGAAGAAATATGGAATTCTAAAAGCTAATGAGGCTAATTAGAGGTCCAATAGTTTGTCCTCCAACAAAAATATAAACAACTCTCAACAAAAAAAAATCGTTTTTCAAAGAAAAAAAGAAGTCCTTCACAAACTTTTAATGAAAAATGAAACAATCTATCAATAAAGCAAGTCTTTCTTTTCATATTTTTCTAATCAATAAGACTGAGATCTAATTGATGCTAAGCTCTCAAACAACATTCCTTTCAAAAAACTCAAAACCAAGCAAATAATCCAATGAAAAGATGTACCTATCCTAGCTCTTTGATTTCAACAAAACAAGATTTTTACCATAGCAAATTCAGAACTCAAACACTCATATCTCTTCATTAAAATCCTAGACACTCAGAATTGAAAGCAAGACAGCCAAAATTTCTACAAAAAACTTTGAAAAAACAAGTCTAGAAAGACCTACCTAGCACTGCTTCTAGAGGGTCACTGATAGAGCGGTTCTACTCGAGCACTACTTATTGATTTCTTCTTACATGTGGTGGCACCGCTCCCTGCTAACTGAGTTCAGGAGGTGGCACCGCTTCTTTCCTACTATTCATGCGCGGTTCCCTATAGATGTGTAAAACAAAAAATATGGCGAAAAAGCAATGTTAAATCACTTTGCAACTGGCATAAAAATAAAAAATTAACATTATTTAAGAGCACAGAAAGTTAGAAAACTCAAATTTGAACATCTCTGAAGATACCAAACCAATAACCACTAGATCGGCTAGCGGATCCAACTGAGCTGATGAAGAATGGGAGCTTGGATTTCGGAAAAGTGTTTTGAAAAGACTAAGGAATATCAGATCATTTGAAGCTCTTCCCTAGCAGAGTCACCAGATTCTTTTCTAGGAATTTTGCGCCTTCTACGGAAAGAAGTTGTTCCTATGGTCTAAATAGTTTATATCCAGAACAAATGGTTCACAATAAGGTTGGAAGAGTTTCCCTAGAATCTATAGACACTTGGAATGCAATCTTTGATGGAGTGATGTGGTCCCTGTCTTATGACAAAAGGTCTCCAAGAAAATACCTACATCAACACATGAAACACACAAGAGATCAAAGATACTAGAACATCATCTATAGATCTATGTCAGTGACTAAGGAATCTGATAATAACATGTAATATTATAACATAACAAGTATATGGGAAAGGAACCAACTTCACATTAATAAAATGAATAAAGAGTATACAACCTATGCCTTAGTGTTGATATGCTCTCTCACAAAACCAACATCTCGCTCCAACTTGCTCCCTCAAGCTTTCTTTAATGACTTAGGCCAGAATATCAAAGAAAGAGCATAACATTACTCTCTCCTCAACCATGGAGATTTATCTTGCTTTTATAGGATTGCAATGGATAGGGATGGTTGATAAAATGATGGGTGAGGTGGCTAGGAGATCCTACAAGGATGGATCTCGAACCCAACTGGCCCTAGTGATCAGAGATAAGGGTGCCATGAAGCCTTCTTTCAATAAGCTTCATGAGAACCTCTATTTTTCACTTTTTACCAAGGGAACCACTCTTTTTTCACCATGACAAGGTGGTTCTAGGAAGAACCATGCCTTGCTTAAAGGGTAAAGGCAGTTCCACCGCTTAGTGCCAACATATTACAGGCAGTGCTAAAGAAGGTACTACTTTTTTACTAAAGGGTAGAAGTGGTGATGGATTTTCATATACAAATTTGATGTCTGGACCAATGTTCTTGGATTCACAATTTGGTATTGAGGGAAACATTGAAGTTTGGGATCTTATCACATGCTAATGATGAGATTTAGGTATAACAACTCCTAGTATGTTTGAAGAAAGTGAGTACGAAGTTGAGTCGTGGCTAGACGAAGGATCTTGTGACAAAGAGGAAGACTATAGCCCAATTTTTGAAGGAGTGGAAGAAACTCAAGGGTCTATACAGACACCAAGATCCAGACGCAACTACACCATGCCACGAGTATCACCAGAGGTCAGGTCTAGAACATCATCTATTAAAAGAGATGTTAATACTGATAGTGCTAGTACTGTGACTAGTGCACAAGGAAGTTTTGCCTCATGAAATTATTCATTGGATAACCCCGACACCAACGCAATGGCTGGGGTAGATATTATATTACACACATTCAATGGGAATGGAGCAGAAGATCCAAAAGAGCACTGGTTCCTTTGCAAATATGTTTGGATGGTTCTTCTAGTTCGTAATATGGACATTAAGAAAGCGCAAATGATCACAACTCTGTGGGGTCGTGCACTAGACGAGTTTATGAAGTTCTGCGTAGTACCAATAGGAACCCCACAAAACACCCTTGATGAGATCTGAATCGCGATGATCTGTGAGTTCATAAAACCTAAATATGAGTCATAGTGTATCACTGAGATAGAGGAGATAAAGCAGTTATTGATGAAATCCATATGGGATTTCGATCAGTGGCTTAAAATTTTGATGCCCAAAGTTAGTTTCCATATGCTTGATGTACATCATAAAGAGTGGTTTATTGTTGTGCTATTGCCACACATCTGAGCTCCTTTGATGCAATAGAAGATTGTGTCGTAGACAGAAGTGCTAGAACTAGCGATGAATTTGGAATCCCCACCAATCGAAGATGGTGGTGCAAGAATGATGCAGATTTAGTCACAATTGGCTAATATGACAGTACATCTTTAGGAAATTAAGAAGGGAAAATAAGCGCAAGAGGACTTGTGGTGCAAAATATGTCGAATGGATGGACACACCAAGGATAATTTTCTGTCGTACATGAACTATATCTCGTTGGGTGCACCAAATCCATAAGGTACAGATAGGCTGCCTTGGTGCCAAATATGCCATACTAGAGGGCATCATGATGAGGACTGTCTATACTTGCATAATATTGTAAGTACCCCATCTAGCATTTTTTGTAAATTTTTCAAATCAGTAGGGCATGATGAGAAGGATTGTAGATCATACCATCTCCTAAAAAAGACAGTAGATGCCTACTTGATGAAGAATGACGAGCAGGCTCAGGCTAAACAAGAACAATCACACTACCAACCTATTCCTTTCCCATAGAATCAATACCAAAATTATTATCAGCCTCAGTATGCACCATAGAATCAGTATGCACCATAGAAACCACACCCTCGATGAAGGAGGGGTGAAAACTTCATAGGCATAGGAGGAGAAGGATTTGGCAGAGGAAGAGGTCAAGTCATATTCTATAAATGTCAATAGCTAGGCCATTATGCCAGATATTTTCGTGAACCTACAAAGACATGTTCATATTGCAAAGCACAGGACCATAATGTGGAGCAATGTCCTTACTTGATTACAAAGTGGAAAGCTCAGAATGTCGGAGGTCTTAGCCCTACATAAAATCCCAATCCAAATTGTAACCTAAATGTCTAGATGATTGTTGTTGAGCTGACAGAGATAAGAGTTGTCGTCGTAACATGAGTAGGTGTTGCGACTAGAGATGATCAGAATATACCACAATAACAACCGTAGGTGTGACCCGCGACACAAAAGAAAGTACCATTTGATGTTCAAAAATAGAAGCAAGTCTTTTTGGATGTGCGACCAAAATTTGTAGATCTAGAACAACTGTCGACCTCAGCTGAAGTTAGGGAGATACCTGAACGCTTCCAACTATTATTCCAGAAGCTGATTCCAGAAAAGGTTAGTAAGCTCAAGTTGTTTATGTCAAGTTTCTTAGTACTAATTCAAGATAAAGATGTTGTTGCAGAACTATAAGAATTGATAGAATAAACCCCAGTAGATTTGCAACCAAAAAGGAAGGTTAACTATGTCAAGAAGAAATTCAAAATGGGGCGCGAGTTAAGAATGATTGTGTAGATAGGGGATTATGACATGTATTACATTATTCTAGATCTAGGGTTGAACGTTAATATTCTTACATGATAGGCTTGGGAGAGCATGGGAAATTCATGTTTAGACTGGTCCCCTATCTAGTTGAGGCTTTCAAATCAGGCGAAGATCCTACCAATTCGTAGGCTAATTCAGGTTCCTGTCGACATTGAGGGGCTATGCGCATTCACAGAATTTGAGGTCATTAAAATTGTTGACAACACAACACCATATCCCGCACTTTTATGGATAGATTGGGCCATAGACAATCAAACCATTATAAACTTCAAGAAAAGGATCCTCTAATTCAAGGATGATGAGATGATGGTAGTGTCACCCATTGATCTACTGGAGGGATAGAGGTATATCGAACCTATCAATAGTGAAGGGAAGGGTGACTATCTTGACCATATTTATAATGTCAGCACTTTGAAAGATGAGTATGTAAATCCTACAGTGGATCGAAACGTGAGCTGGAGGAGTGCTAGTTCATGCACGTCAAATTCAGGAGAGGCACTAGAAAACTAGCAAAATAGATTGCATGAAGTCTCTATGAGGCGATGTGCCATAGTTACCAGATTTGTACGATGAGTGAAAAATCAATTAAGGGAGTTACTGAAATATGAGGGCTTGCTTAATATTGGGACATTCCTTAGTGATTTTAAATTTCTAGTGACAGATCCATGGTGCTTGTCTGCATTGGAATATGTACTGAAAGTTATGCTCGCTAGATGGTGGGGTAGACATAAGCAATCCATATCAGAATGGCCATAGTGTTGAAGGTTGTTTGAAGTCATATTCAATGAGAAATTCACCATCGTAATTCATAAATACACAAGTCTATCAAACCCTGTTGAGCACCTCAATCAATGTCACGTAGCATTTGAAGAATACCCGTGACAAGAATGGGACCATCATTTCATTCATACATTGGAAATGACACCTAGAAGTTGGTATATGTCCATGGAGTTGTGACAAGGAAATTAGGACTGGGACAAGATGGGTAAATAATTTGCACACACCATTTTGTTCGATGATGAGCAACCGATAGTTGATGTTGCACTTAAAGCAATCAAGGAAAATATATTTGATGAAATCCCTATCGCAGTAACAAGTTCCCATCAGTGCAGCGTGACCATCCATCAATGGATGTCCTGTTACAATCTGGCTAGAAAACCAGATAATCATTTGACCAACATAAACATTCTAGATTCGGAGGGCATGCGTGAAGTTGAAGGAAGTGGTATTTCGAGCGACCAGTTCCTTAAGCTACTAAAAATCAAGAAGGTGAACATTGGTTCACCAAAAAACCCAAAGTTTGCCAATATAGGATATTATTGGGATGATGAGACAGTATCAAAGATCACCGACTTGATGCGTGTGTTTCAATTCTTATTCCCTGCTAACTTCTCATAGATGAAGGGAATAGTGGGAGATTTGGGAGAGATGAAAAAACCCCTGAAACCATATGCTAAACCAGTTAAGTAGTGACCTTATAGGTTGAATCCAAGGTATAAATAAAAGGTAAAATATGAATTGGATTGAATGCTCAAATCAAGAATCATTGAACCTATTAAGGAATCAGAATGGATCAACCATATAGTGATCTAGGATAAGAAGACAATAGGAGAATTCAAGATCTGTGTCAACCTAAGGAAGCTTAACGACACATGCCTGCATGATCCATTCCCAACATCGTTTAAATATTAAGTACTTGAAAGAATTGGAGGGCAGAAGATGTATTCATTCACTGATGGCTTCTATGGCTATCATCAACTCATAATCACGAAGGAGGATTGACACAAAACGACCTTCATCATAGAATGGGGATGCTACCAGTATACGGTAATGCCCTTTGGACTCAAAAATGCACCTTCTATTTTTTCTAGATTAGTAGTATCTTCTTTTAAATATTTCATACATAAATTTCTTGAGGTTTACTTTGATTATTCAACTGTGTTTGGTCTAGTAAGAGACCACATTGAGAGTCTGCACATGATGTTGGGCCGCTATCGTTGGTATTAGATCGCACTTAATTCAAAGAAATGTATTTTTTGTGAACCATTTGGTGTGATGTTGGGACATGTTGTATGTCACGACGAAATTTTGGTCGACCCAGTGAAATTTGTGATTATCCTTGACTTGCCACCGCCTACATCAATCATGCAACTCATATCAGTGTTAAAACACATAGGGTATTACATAAAATTTATCAGAGGATATGTAGAGATAACTGCACCCATGGAGAAACTGTTGAAGAAAGATGTAAAGTTCCAGTGGATGTAAGCTTGTCAAGAAATTTTACACAAATTAAAGAACAAGATGGCCACTATGCCAATACTGGTATTTCATGACTGGAAGAAGAAGTTCCATGTCCATGTCGATGCATTGTCTGTTGCACTCAGCATATTATTGACGTAACTAGGTGAGGGTGCAATTGACCACCCTATTGCTTTTGCTAGCAAAAAACTATCAATGACAGAGAAAAATTACATGATGATAGAGAGAGAGGGCCTCTCCATGTTCTATGCACTGTAGAAATTCTGACACTACTTGCTGGGTGGACATTTTAAAATGTACATTGATCATTCATCCTTAAAATAACTGGTCAACAAGACAGTGTTGTGGGGGGAGATATATTGGTGGCTTCTCCTGTTCCAAGAATTTTATTTCGAGGTCATTATTAAACCTGGTCAACTGAATGTGGGACTTGATCACTTATCAAGGATAGAAAGTGGTGAAGAACCCACCAACATGTAGGATAACTTGCTCAATGCACAAATTTTTGCGGTCACCATGATTGATGATCAGAAGAAGGAGTTTAATGCTACCATCCACTTCCTAAGCACAGTCTATGTGCCTGAAGGATTCACCACTGCACAAAAGAAACATTTGGTCATCAATGCCATTGATTATACATTTATTGTGGGACACCTATACAAGATGGGCCCCGATGAAATATTGTGACGGTGTGTCTTTGACCATAAACAACATTGGGTAATGAGTGAAGCACATGCCAATGTCGCAGGAGAACACTATGCTGGAAAGGAAATTGTGTGCAAGATACTGCAAGTTGGATTATGGTGGCCACCTATACACATGGATACTAAGAGCTTCTACCAGTGCTACGATATTTTCCATAGAACATGAAAACCGCTGGGACGCGATGAGATGCCACTAGTGTCATAGTTAACCCTTCAAGCATTTGTGAAGTGGGTCATTGATTTCATCGGACCGAT
Source organism: Pseudotsuga menziesii (assembly GCA_001517045.1). Lineage (NCBI taxonomy): Eukaryota > Viridiplantae > Streptophyta > Pinopsida > Pinales > Pinaceae > Pseudotsuga > Pseudotsuga menziesii. The sequence goes on along the minus strand of LPNX010863756.1, from coordinate 544,890 downwards.
CAGTCTGCCAGGGAAGAGGACTGGTGTGCACTACATTATCACTGCAATAGACTATTTAACTAGATGGGATGAAGCTGCACCTATTAAGGATTGCACCATTGCGACTGTGGTGAAGTTTTTATTTGAAAATGTGGAGACCAGATTCGGATTCCCAAAAATTCTACTAAGAAACCAAGGTACGCATTTTGTTAAAAAATGATTGATGATCTTACTGTAGAGTTTCATATTTAGCATAGAAATACAAAACTCTATTACCCTCAGGTGAATGGAACGGTTGAAGCATTCAACAAGATCCTAAAGAATGCATTAACCAAAGTATGCAATGTGTGCCGAGATGATTGGGACCCAGAAAGTTTCAACTATGTTATGGGTGTACTGCAAAAATTACAAGCAACTGATAGGGCACACTCCATTCAAACTGATGTATGGACAAGAAGCTATTGTGTCGAGCCTAAAAATTGTTGCGCTGACAGAAATGACCAACGTAGATGTTTTCGAACAAATTTTGTCGCAGCTCGTTTAGTTGGAAGAAGAATGCTTTGTCACAGGATTTCATCAAAACATAGAGAAGCAAAGGCAGAAATCATGGCATGATTGCCATATTAGAATTAATCATTTAAAGGTAGGAGGACTTGTTTTGTTGTATGACAACAAATTTTTGAAGCATCTAGTAAAATTGAAGACACATTAACTAGGGCCATACATGATCGCGTGCATCACTAAGGTCGTTGCAGTAAAGTTACATAATTTGGATGGAATTCCAATCACAGGGATGATAAATGGAAGCTTCCTGAAACCCTACCATACACGCTGTGACATAGATGCATAAGAAAGCAAAGGTATGAAAAAAAAAAAGAGAAAAGAGAAGAGGAAACTGTTCTGTCGCACATCTGCGACAAAAGCTAGAAAATTACAGTGAAGAGAGGGAATTACAACTGGCTATCATTAAAGCACAGATACCTAAAAATATTCAGGTGGTTATGAGAGAGAAGCGTCATTAATTTGAAAAGTCCAAGGAGAATGGTGGCATGCTTTTTGGTCCAATTCGTCATCGTCACCATAACTACCTTGACCGGTACATATCAGAAATCAAGTATGAATTTTAATGTTGGAATGTGTCGAATGGGAAACCCATGTGATCAATAAGATGTTGATTTCCCATCGAATGATCACATTTAGGATGTGCACATCTCTATAAATATGATCCTTCATAGACAAGAATCATTTTACTTACATAGAGAGAAGAAGAGAAAACTAGAGCATGTGATTGTGTTGGTGCAAACCCAGCCAACAAAATGAGTCACAGGGGTTCCCACTTTGTTGACACTCATCTTACCACAATCTCCCTGAGCATTGGTCTAGACAAGTTTTACCCTGCCCGTCAACACCCATGAAGCGGATGAAGTCTCACCCGAGATGTTCGAGGGGGAGCTAACGGAACCAAGTTTCCACATAATAGAAGAGGACTACATGCATCGACAATAGCTTATCAACTTATTACATAGATCTGACCAATTTCTTAATCATTCATAGGACAATTCACCATTTCTCTTAGCATATCACATCATTCATTCCCAAATAACATAAACATAATGTGGTGCAAATAGATATAGAATGATAACACCATTTAGAAGCAGGAAGCATCACATCATAGATCCATGTCACAAAAATTCATCATTGGATTGCAGAAATATTAAGACAGAAAAAAGATAAAAGGAAACAATAATTCAGATAAAATTCCATCTTGTCATATTATTTCCGCGCAATGATCCACAGATTCAAAACAGTTCACAATTCAACAAATTTTAATCTTGATCCATACAAAGTCTCATCAAAAATCTATCTGAAATCTCTCCCTAACACTTGTAATTCTAATTATACATATAGGCTTGTGCCTTTACATTCAAGTTCCACTTCTAACTAACTCTTAACCAATTCTTAACTGAATCTACAAAATCATGACCAATATCCGCAAAACATGGTCCAAAATACAAAAAGGTGACACAAAATATGCAAAATAGTCTATTCTCCGCTTGCGTGCTATTCTACACTTGCATGCATGTCTTTTGTGCTTGTGCGGAACTCATGATGTCATGCAACTAATGTGTCCAAAACCCTTGCCAACAAGACCCCAATAGAATATTGTTTCTTTCCCTTGAGCCATGTCAAGCGAACATGGTGTGCTCATTGATATTCAGTATGAATTATGCATACTATTGAGTGATATCCTTCACTTGCGCTTGAATTCTCTTAGGAATTTCCTGACTTCCTAGAAAATCCTACTTCAATGGGTGCTACACCACATTTTCAGTGACTTCCTTCCTTTCGTCTTGTACAACCTGTAACACGGCAACTGCCTTCACAGATAGTTGGGCTCCAATATATTGGAACTCATCGAGCTGATCATTTCTCTTCCTCTGGCACTCTTGATCCTTTCCTAATCGCTATTGCAACTCTTTAAGTTCCACTAACCATGTAATTGAAATGACTAGCGACATCATTCTCAAGGAAGTCTTCAGCATCACTTGTTGTCCTTCTGCTTCCTGCAACTACTTGGTCAATTTCTCTAACTGCGCGTCTTGGATGATACTTCCCCAAAACTCAATTGTCGGTTCAATGACCTTTTTGGCTTCCTTCTCCAGCTCTTCAATTTGTGCCACCACTTCTTCTATGGCATTCTTCCTCTCATAAATTTGCCAAGGAGGCATGTTTGAATAGACCAGAGCATTCAAAATGTTGTTATCCTTCTGCAATTGCACGATGATTTCCCCAAGTCACTTTTATTTTGTGGTTGCATCCAGTTCTGTAGTGTTTTTCATCGGTGTGCTTAAAAGCATCCACAACTGCTGCTTCTACTTGTACTCGAATGTCAAAAAGATGGGCCTTTTCAATAATGATTTGATCTATCTCCTTCTTCTCGGTAATCTCCTTAGCAGTATTCATATTCAATTATTCTTGTGATTTTATCAGTTCGTCTATCTCCTATGCTTTGTCATCCAATAGCTTCTCCTTAGTGCTCCGTAGTGGATCAACTTCCTTGTGTACCACATCTTATTTCTCCTATGATCATAGAAATTGATTGTTGATCTCTCTCTTCCTATCCACCAACCCTTGGTTGGTTGTTCGCTGCAAGTATACCATCGTCGTGGTAGAAATTTTTTTGATATACATGGTGATGTGCTGCAACTATTGTAGGGAGGTGTTCAAGTCCTCACTTCCAGCGTCAATCTCAGTAGGGGGAATTTGCAGATTCCTAGCTCGGGGCTCAGTGCTAATTGAAGCGGTGTCCTGCATAGTCATACTCTCTAGTGCTCTCCTTGAAAAAAATTCATTTACAGAATCTAGTTTGGTTCTTACCTCGACGAAGCCTTCCTACACCAATTTATTCATCTCCTTGGCGGCTGCATTAGTTTCATTTTTGACGGCCTTAACAAGTCAGTTTAAATGTGCCTCCATTTTTGACCAAGTGCTACTACTCACATCCTGATCCATGCACCTATTTGTTCTCATTTCCTTAAGTATGCGTTGTGCTTCCGGGTCAATAGGTGTCTTTGTTGAAAATTCTTCATCAAATTGTTGGTCATCTTTGTACTTAGGCTCAATAGCTACATCTGCTGGAGGTTTTTTCGATATTTCATCTACACTAACTGCTTCTCTCCATTCCATAGGCCAATCATTAATTATTTCCTCCAGTTCCACATCAGTCACCCTTTACCTCATTGGCAACCATTGCTTGGAGGGGTCTCTCCGCACTTGAACATGAATAGCATGAGGTCTAATTGCAAAATGTGCAATCCTCTGATATTTTTTCATGGATTCCTCCATCAATATTGGTACTTTTACCGCTGCCACCTGCAACGCTTCCCAATAGAACCAAAATTGGATCGAGAAGTCTACCATTCTTTATACTTCTTTGACCCACCATAAATTTTGATATCTCGCACCCTTGCATACCTCCATGGATTTGACGTCCATCCCCTGGTAAGCATATGCATCCATCCAAGCCACTAATGCAATCAAAATGAGGAGCCAACAATACATGAATCGTATTTCACCCACCTACACAACCACTACATCCTCTGCTAACCAGTTCATAAAAAAAAGGGACCAATTCATTTGCACACCTTGTGCACACAACTCAACGCATGTGACCACCTCAGAATTACATTGAACCAAGTGATTCTTCCTTACGATATTACTGGCCAAAATTGTGGCACCAATATGTATTGCACAGTCATTGATATTATCAATGTGTTATACCCTCCTATCGCACTTTAAAGCATAACACTTATTCAGATTCATTGCCAACTTCTGGTCATTTTCTTCATCACGGATATATTGTGAGGCGTCTGGATTATCCTTGTGTAGCCCCATTATCTCTGAAATCAACCCCACTGTGACTTCATTTGGCTCATCTAACCATAAAAACCTGCCATGAAAGCATTCCAAAAGCTACTTCACACATGCAATTGCTTCAGCCGACCGCCCAAAGTGTAGCATGTTGATCAACCCAAGTAGTCCGTCTCTAGCCAACAAAATCACCTAGTCCTTTAGGCTGCACTCTATCGACCCACCTCTAACCACTACCATTGACATATATGGGTCCTTCGTAATGTCCTTGAGGGAAAGCAGGTCATCGTATTCATATTTCAGCTACATCAGTGTAGGAACGATGTAAAGAGTGCATACCATCCCTTCTGGAATGAGTGACATCCTTATCTAATACTTTTGATTCTTCATCGGCTTATGCACCTTCACACCAGGTGTAATATCCCAAATCCTTGTAGAAATTCAGGCCAGCAATAGATTAATTTTACCCACAACAATTATCAATTGATCATGTAAAATTGCTAACAATGGAGACTGAATATGGAGCTGTAACACAAAATTATATTAACTGAGTGTAAAATAGCCAACCCTATAATAACATAGGTTGCTGAATATATAGAATACATCAAGAGATCGAATGCATAAGGAGGCATCCAAAACTAGCATAAAGCAGGCTTACCCAAAATAGGCAAATCCCCCATAGGTGTAAAAAGCTGATCCCAAATCTGTCATGAGGCTCACGAATTGGCAAGGGCACATGGGAAAGCTAATGAGTGGTGGAATGGCAGCTCATACATGCTTTTTCATGGAGTAAAGAGTGGAGGATGAAAGGGGAAAAAAACAAGTTCACCTCACCTAGTCTTGCTTTCCTGTGTGCCTTAAAACACTGAAAAAGCAGGCAATAAAGCAGAAAAAGTAGAAGGGCGCCTAGGAGGCCAGGAATAAAGTAGATTTGATTCCTAAGGATTTCCCAAGCTCTACATGAGTCAAAGATGGCAATTTTGACCTCTATGGATAGGCAATTAGCAACTTGCACATGGTGGGACTCATGAACTAGGCAAATAAGACAAAAATAAATGAATTAATGTCTAAGTGGGTAACACTATGGGTTTGATTATTCTAACTCCCCCCCTTAATCCTGACTTTATGAGTAATAAATAAAAAATATAGGGCCTAGAAACAAGGCTTAGTCACCCTTTTACATACTGCAAGTCCATATGAAACAAGGAAAGAGGCAAAACCAACTTGGAAAATCCTCCCTTAAACATGGACTGTAAAACAAAATTGTAGAATCTTGTCTCCACTCATGCCTTTACAGCATGATCAGAAATCCCGAGCAGTGATTTGAGATTACTGAAGGTCTTCTCACAAAATCCTTTGGTGAAGATATCAGCTACTTGTTCTGAAGATGAACAGAAGAGTAGGTGAATGGTGCCATCATGCACAAGCTCTCTGATGTAGTGCATGTGAATCTCAATGTGTCTGGTTCTCTGCTTCTGAACTGGATCTTATCACAGTAGATAGTAGTTGAGTACTCAGGTTCGAAACCACACTCTCCAAGTAAACCCTGCAACCATAAACACTGAGTTGCTGCATTAACAACTCCTCTGTACTCAGCTTCTGTAGATGAGAGTGCAATGGCACTCTGTTTCTTGCTTGACCAGCTGATTGGCCCTTCTGCAAGCATGAACACATACCCTGAAGTGGACTTTCTGTCTATTCTATCACCTCTCCAATCACTGTTAGTAAATCCAATCAAATCAAGATCAGATTTTTCCTTATAGAAGATCCCATGTGTCCTTGTTCCCTGAACAAAGTTAAGGATCCTTTTGGCTTCTTTCCAATGGATCTCATGAGGCTGATCCATGAATATAGAAGCCACACTTACTGCATAACAAATATCAGGTCGAGTATGTGTCAAATACAATAAACATCCAATCAATTGCCTATACAGTGTATTTTTTACCATCGGTGGAGAATCATCTTCCTCCAGCTTCACTCCTGAAAGGAAAGGAGTTTTGCTTGCTTTGCAGTCTTGCATTTTGAATTTGATCAGAAAATCCAAGGCATACTTGGACTGGTGCACCTTTATTCCAGCTTTGGTTTGAGCAATCTCAAGTCCCAGAAATTGACTTAAGAGCCCCAAATCTGTCATGGAGAAGGCTTGGTTCATAGCTCCTTTTAAGGAAGCAATCTCAGCCTGTGAGCTTCCTGTAATGAGGAGGTCATCAACAAATAATACAATGATCATTAATGAACCATTAACAGAATTCAAATAGACATTTGTATCTGATTTGCACCGAACAAAATTCAGAGATAGCAAGAAGCTATCTATCTTGGCATACCAAGCCCTGGGGGCTTGCTTTAGCCCATACAATGACTTTCTCAACCTGCACACAAGAGAAGGGTTAGTAGCAAAACCTTGAGGCTACTGCATATATATCTCCTCATTGAGATCTCCATTCAGAAAGGCACATTTTACATCCATGTGATGTACCTCCCATTGCCTTGAGGCTGCAATGGCTAGGGCTAGCCTGATGGAGTCCATCTTTGCCATTGGGGCAAAGGTCTCATTGTAATCGATGCCATGAACCTGTGAGTAGCCTTTAGCTACCAATATAGCCTTTTACTTCAGTGGTGAACCATCAGCAGCAAATTTGGTCTTATAGACCCACTTACACTGTACTAGTTTTCTCCCTGGAGGAAGATCCACTAGCTCCCATGTGTTGCTCTTCTGGAGTGAGCTGAACTCCTCCTTCATGGAAGCTTGACATATTGGATCTCCTGCTGATTCTTCATATTTTTGAGGATCAGAATCCACCATCAAATAGCATTTTTCAGCAAACATAGGATCCTTCATGCACAGACCACTCTCAAATTGAGATCTATTCCTCCTTGGGTCATTGGGATCCCCAGCTAGCTCACCTGCTGCATGTAGTGTCTTGGCTGCCCATTTTGGCCTTGTGGGGCTGTTTGGGTCTGAAATAAAATCATCTCCATCAGAAAAATCAGAATCAACATGTTCAACAAACTCTTTACTTACTTCTTGAGGTTCAGGTGGTGAAGAGGCTTCACCAATTTCCACTTCTGCAAGGGGTTGTTCTTCAAACTCAATACACCTTTCAATGAAGGCTTTGTTTGTGCTCAAATTTATCAACTTGTACCCTTTTGAATCTTCAAAGTATCCAAAAAAAAGACACTTTTGGCTTTGGGGCTGCAAAGCCTTCCTCTTCTCTGTCGGGATTCTAGCCCATGCCTTTGAGCCAAAAATCCTGAAATGGGTCACATCTGGCTTGTGCCCACTCCATGCTTCGAAGGGAGTCATGCCATAAAGATGTTTATGAGGTGCCCTATTCTGAATATAGGCTGCACAGTTGATATCTTCGGCCCAGTACTTTGGTGGCAAATTTTTGGCCTCCATCATGCATGTTTCCATCTCCTACAGTGATCTGTTCTTCCTCTTAGCAACACCATTTTGCTGTGGTGTGTAGGGGATAGAATGCTGCATCTTCATACCTGCATCTGCACAATAGTTAATAAACTTAGAATTTACATACTCACCACCATTGTCAGATCTGAGGACCTTGAGTTTCCTTCCACACTGGTTTTCAACCAAAGCCTTAAAGACTTTGAATAGGCCAAAAACTTCATACTTGTGTTTCATGAAGTGAACCCAACAATACCTGGAAAAATCATCAATAAAGGTCAATGCATATTTGGCCTGAATCATGGACATATGAGGGAATGGGCCAGCAACATCACTATGAATCGGCTCGAGGGGTGCAGAGGTTCTCTCATGACTAGCTTTCTCAAACTTATGCTCTGGGTGTTTTCCTAGGATACAGCCTTGGCAAACTCCTTTGGAAAATTTTATCTTGGGCAGCCCTATGACCATTTCTTTCTCACTAAGATCAGACAAATACTTGTAATTTAGATGGCCAAATATTTCATGCCATAGCTTGCTAGCTTCATTAGCATGGATAAGAAGAGAAGAGGGGTTTGAGTAAGGTAGGAAGTGTGAAAACATGTATACCTTTTGAGCATGATTCGCTACTCCTTTTGCAATGACTCTACCACTTGAGATTTCTGTGATCTCAACTTCATTGGGGGAGAATATGACTTTCTTAGGAGACCCAGTGTGGGTCATCTGGTACACTGATAGAAGGTTGGATGTGAGACCAGGGACATATAGCACATTGTTGAAGTTACCATGATCAAGATCTATCCTTCCTTTGCCTTTACTTTCAGTGAGAGAGTCATCTCCCATTACAATAGATGGTCCTTTCAACATATCTAGTGAGGACAAGGCCTCCTTAGTCGAAACCATGTGTCTTAAAGCTCCTGAATCTATGATAAAACTGGGTGAGCTTGATGTGCCAGCAACTAGAGCATGAACTCTCTCTCTGTCATCGGAACTTGATCCTCCTTCTCTCTTCTTTGAGCTTTCTGGAAGGGAGATGCCATTCTTCTCCAGGATATTGGTCAGCATATCAATCTGCTTTTTCCTACAAGAGCTTTCAGTGTGATTTCCCTTCGAACAGTATGAGCACTTGTTCATTTCACCTTTGTTTTTCTTCTTCTGGGTATTTTTCTTCGGACCTTGTTGATCCTTTGGAGACTGCTTCTTGTATCTTCTTTGCTCAGGTGGATTTTTATCTTTCTTTTTTCTTTTTGAATCCACCCTCGAATCTCCAGCAATCAAAGATTTATCTTTGGATGGTTTGATGGTGCCCATCATCACCAGCTTGTCTTATTCTTGTGTGAGAGATTCCATGAAATCTGCAAGGCTAGGCATCTTCCAGGTTCGAGCTGTGAGTTTTGTGGCATAGAAGGTCGAAAAAAAGACTGAGTATTCAGGTCCTAGCTTCGAGAGGATGGCCAATATGAGCTGATCATCTTTCTTTTCGATACCACACTGCTTCAGCTGCAAAACTAGTGCTTTGAACTTGGAGAAATATAGCTGCAGGGATTCAAAGCTACTGGGACTCAGAGAAATCAGCTCATTTTGGATCTGATGTCCCCTCATCTCATCTATCTTTCCAAAAAGATCAGAAATCTTCTCCCATACTTGATCTGGTGAAGTTAATCCATCGAGATGGAAAAGGAGGTCTCGGGAAATACTGAGACATAGGAGGCCATAGGCCTCATCTCTTCGATTGTGCCATTTGATCTTCTCTGCAGTAGCATTGGGATCTGCTTCTATAGCCATAGCCACCCTGTAGAGGCCTTTCTCTCTCGACAAGATCTCCATCTCTGCTTTCCATTCAAAATAGTTGAAGGGAGTCAAGATAGTTTTCTGTGAATCCATAGCTTTAGAAAATCTGTCCCGACTGTCAGTAGAAGGATCCCAGTATTGATGTCAAACCTGCAAAACAATTTTTGAAGGAGAGTAACAACCTACAATGGATCTGATACCATGTATAAATTCAGGCCAGCAATAGATTAATTTTACCCACAACAATTATCAATTGATCATGCAAAATTGCTAACAATGGAGACTGAATATGGAGCTGTAACACAAAATTATATTAACTGAGTGTACAATAGTGAACCCTGTAATAACATAGGTTTCTGAATATATATAATACATCAAGAGATCGAATGCATAAGGAGGAATCCAAAACTAGCATAAAGCAGGTTTACCCAAAATAGGCAAATCCCCCATAGGTGTAAAAAGCTGATCCCAAATCTGTCATGAGGCTCATGAATTGGTAAGGGAACATGGGCAAGATAATGAGTGGTGGAATGGAAGATCATACATGCTTTTGCATGGAGGAAAGAATGGAGGATGAAAGGGGCAAAAAACAAGTTCACCTCACCTAATCTTGCTTTCCTATGTGCCTTAAAACACTGAAAAAGCAGGCAATAAAGCAGAAAAAGCAGAAGGGCACCTAGGAGGCTAGGAATAAATCAGATTTGATTCCTAAGGCTTTCCCAAGTGCTACATGAGTCAAAAATGGCAAGTTTGACCTCTATGGATAGGCAATTAGCAACTTGCACATGGTGGGACTCATGAACTAGGCAAATAAGACAAAAATAAATGAATTAATGTCTAAGTGGGTAATACTATGGGTTTTATTATTCTAACAATCCTGATATTTTCTATTTCTAAGAAAATATGCTGATACAATTGAGCATGCAAACTACCATGCAAAAATCCCTATTTTATAGCAAAAATTAGGGTTAGGGTTTGTAAGATAGAATGAACACTTACCACTGATAAGCCAGCTAGACTGCTTCTAAGAGAGTATGCAAGCACCGAGAACTGGATCAGAGATGGGCAGATCTCTTTTGCTTCCGGTGAACCCCCAGCAGCAAGAACCCCAGTCAGAAAAGGGTGACACTTTCAGTGAAGGAGGTGTCCAATGATGCTGCCGATTTGCAGGAATGATAGCCTTCCTGTGCCAGAGAGAATGCCTGGTACATGTGGGATTTTTGAGATCTCTCGGTAGGATAGCGACTTGCTCCAGAGAGACAACTGCTCATGCCCCCTGGATCTCGAAATTGATGATAACTGCTCCGGATGAGCACAAATGGATCTGATAATCACCGGGTACCGGAGTATGATGTTGATGATGAGAATGGTGCCTGAGTTTCGGATTAAAGCTAAGATATAAAGGCCCAGCAACTGATTAGTGATTTTTGGCTGAAAACCCCCCCTTACAGCTACACACATGTCCTTGCAAAGATCTATACCATATACTGGATAAATTATGAATGAATGTAAGAACAAATGGTGAACCTGTATGGCTTACCCTAAATGAGACTAGGACAGATGTTTCACTACCGAAATCCCGTTAGCTAAAGACTCTGTCTCCAACCCCAACTGTTGTGCGGCACGCTGTGCTGTTATCCAAGAGCTCCCAAAATAATAATCATCAAAAGTGAAGTCTCCTTTCGCTTTATCCCTCTTTTATAACTTTCAACTGCGAAAACCCTAATCTTTGACCTAATTAGGTCACTTTGCAGTTGACTTGCATGCATGCGAATGGAGACTTAAAGAGTGCATGCATCATTAAATAATTCTTGGATGGCATGCACAGAGGTGACCTTTGGCCTCAGTGGCCCTTCTTGACGTAATGATGATTCCCTAGATATTCTATGGGTGGCATCAGTCCTTAGCTGATTCCCTAGCTGTCAGTAACCACTCAAACCCACAGGAATCACATAGGTTAGCAGTTTTGGGCCTCAAGGCCTAATTGGAAGAGGACATTACAATCCTCCCCACTTGAGATTGCTTTTCCTCAAGCAACTTCAAACTGGGGTGCTGCAATACCTGTTCACCTTCCCAGGTGGCATCCTCTGGTGGTAGTTCTTTCCATTGAACCAAGTATTCTCTGATTACCCTATTCCTGAGCTTCCTTTCTCTAATATGTATGATCCATTCGGGAATTAGTATCAGTATTCCTTCATCATCTAAAGGAGGAAATTCAGTAGATGGAGCAATGTGTTTCCCAAGGGTCTTCTTCAGATTAGATACATGAAACACATTGTGAATTTTTCTTTCCTGTGGAAGTCCTAGTTCATATGCCACCTCTCCCACCTTCCTGATGATTCTGTATGGTCCATAGAAGTGGGGTTTTAAATTCTCTGCCCCTTTCTTCTTAAGTGAGGACTATCTGTAAGGATGGTGCCTTAAGTATACTAAATCCCCTACCTCAAAGCTCTACTCAATCCTGTGTTTGTCAGCATACAACTTCTGTTTATTCTGGGTTGTTTGTAAATTCTCCTTCAATATTTTCAGAATGTCCTGACTATCCTGTATCCAATCCTTATCCTTAGGAGCCCTACTATCTCCAAATGCCAAATATACATAGTCCAAGGCCTCATAACCATACAATGCCTTAAAAGGAGTCATCCTAATAGACATGTGATAGGTAGTATTGTAGCTATACTCCCCTAGGTGTATCCATTTGATCCAGGTTCACTGTTGCCCTGCTACATAGTTCCTTAAATATCCTTCGATCCACTTGTTGACTATTTCAATTTTCCCGTCACTCTGGGGATGATAACTCATACTAGTAGCCAGTTTGGTCCCCACCAATCTAAACAGTTCCTGCCAGAAGGCACACGTGGATCTGCTATCCCGATCACTGACAATGGTCTTAGGTAACCCATGTAGCCTGAAGACCTCCCTGAAGAATAATTTAGCTACTTGAGCTTCTAAGTAGTCTAATGATATCGAGAAGAAATGTGCAAACTTGGTCAATCTGTCAACTACTACATATAAACAATCTCGCCCTTGGACCTTGGGTAATCCTGAAATAAAGTCCATGGAGATGATTTCCCACTTCTGTTCTAGAATCGGTAGTGGCTGGAGTAACCCTGCTGGATGGGTGTTCTCAATCTTGTTCTGCTGATAGATGCTACATTCCCAGACATGTTGCATAATTTCCCCCTTGAGGCCCTTCCATGATAACCTCTCTCTGATCTACCAGTAGGTCTTTAAGAAACCTTGATGCCCTAATAAAGGAGAATCGTGGGATACCTGAATGATCTTTTTCCTCAATGTGGATTCTAAAATGAGGTATATTTTTCTTTTGTAATAGATGATGTCATCCACAATCCTGTACCTGTCATCTTGAATTTTCCCGTCCAATAATTCGCAAGCGAATTTATTTTTGGAGTATTCTACTAATAGAAGTGCCCTCCAATCTGTGGATATACTACTAAGAGATAATGGGGCTAGACGCCTGGATAATGCATCAGCTACTACATTATTCTTACCTTTTACATACTTGATCTCGAAATCGTAGGCTTGTACTTTGCTGACCCATTTCTGTTGTTGCTTATTCAGTTCCTTCTGCTCCAGGGAATACTTGAGGCTGTTATGATCAGTTTTGATTTTGAACTTACTGCCCACCAGGTATTGTCTGAATTTTGTGAGAGCATGCAAGATGGCTAGCATCTCTTTGTCATATATGGAGTAATGGCGCTCGTAGTTCTTCAGTTTATAGATCTCAAATGCAATAGGGTGATGATTCGGCATCAACACTGCTCCTAACCCTTCCCCTGAGGCATCACATTCTACTACAAAGGGTTGTGAGAAGTCTGGTAATGCTAGAACTGGACAAGAACTCATAATAACCTTCATCTTCTCGAAAGTTTTTTGTGCTAAGTTTGTCCAAGTGAATGCTCCCTTCTTGGTGAGATCTGTGAGGGGTGCTGCAAATTGGGAGAATCCCTTAACGTACCGTCGGTAATAAGTGGACAGACCTAAGAAACCTCTCAATTCTATAATTGTTTTTGGTGTGGGCCAATCTCTAATAGCTCAGATTTTCTCCATATCAACCTGTACTCCTTCTACACTGATTATGTGTCCTAAATAGAACATTTCCTTCATTCCAAACTCACACTTGGACATTTTCACATAAAGCGAATGTTCTTCTAAAATACTCAATGCTTCATCCAGGTGTTTCAGATGCTCTTCCCATGTTTTGCTGTAAATTAAGATGTCATCAAAGAATACGAGCAAAAACTTATGTAGATGTTGTCTGAAGGTGTGGTTCATGCATGACTGAAAAGTGGCTGAAGAATTGGTAAGTCCAAAGGGCATGACCAAAAACTCATAGTGACCATAGTGACAGCGAAAAGCTATTTTGGAGATGTCCTGGGCCCTTACCCTGATCTGATGGTACCCCGAGCGAAGATCAATCTTGGAGAATTATTGAGCTCCTCAAAGTTCATCCATGAGTTCGTCAATTATGGGAATGGGATACCTATTCTTAATGGTATTTTTGTTGAGTGCTTGATAATCGATGCACATTCGCAGTGTACCATCCTTCTTTTTGACCAGTACTACTAAGGATGTGAAGGGGCTAGAACTAGGCCGAATATATCCAAGCTCCAATCATTCTTTGATTGTTTTCTTAATCTCATCCTTGTATATTTTGGGATGCCTGTAAGGAGTGGTGATGACTGCTTGTGTCCCCTCTCTAGCTCGATGATGTGTTCAAAACCTCGGTCTGGTGGTCTACCTGATGGAAGGTCCTGAAAAATATTTTCATGTTTCTGTAGCAAGGTTTGAATGTCACTTGGGTGTTGTGTGCTTATCTCAGGGGGTTTCCTGAAGGTGACCAAACATTCTGCAGCCCATTCTATATCATCCTATCGAAGCACTGCCTCCATTATCTGTGACGAGACCAGTTTTGGGGGATAAGTGTTCATGCCCCTCAAAACTACCCATTTGTTGTTTGGCCCCTGGAACTCCGTTTCCATTGCCCTGTAGTCTGTAGTGTATTTCCCTATATAATAAATCCACTGAAAACCCAATACCACATGAGTATCCGTTACATCCACTACATAGAAAGAGTCTGTCATCTGATAGTTACCTAAGGTGACATTCAATTTTGGGATCCAGTAGTTGCACTCCATGCTGGAGTTCCCGGCTACTGTTACAATGAATCCTTCGAACTTCTCTATCTGAATACCTCTCTTTCCTACCCAAGCAGAGTCAATGAAATCGTGGGTGGCTCTCCCATTAATCAATACTCCTATTTTGTGACCCTGTACTACTCCCATGACCTTGAGAGTATGGAATCTTGGTACTCTAGATAATGTAGCAATGACCCGCTCTGTTGTATCACCCTGGTGTGATTCCTCCTCTCCTACCCATAGTTCTTCTGTGGCTTCCTGCTCATAGTCGTCCTCATCACTGTTTGAATATACCTCAATGTAGTGAGCCTTCACCTTCCCTGCACACCTATGTCCTGGTACCCATGGTTCCTGACAGGTGAAGCATAGTTTATTCCTTCTCAAATATTTCCTAGTGTCCTTGTCTAACCAGGTTTTCCTAGGCACATCTTGCTGGAAAGGTTTCCTATCCTTGTCCCTAACAGGAAAATTGGTTTTGAGTGGGAATTTGTTTTTGAGGACTGAATCCTGAAGATATCTTGCTCTGCTAATGGCATCCTGCAGAGTGAGAGGTTTGTAGGCTTTCACCCATCCCTGTAGTGGATTTGTGAGGGCCTTAGTGAATAACATAGTCAATCTGCTCTCTGACACGTCTGTTACCATAATGGCTATCCTCTGAAATTCTGAAATGAAAGCTTTTGCACTACCGGTCTGTTTGAGTTGAGCCAACTCCTTGAAATGTATCTCTGGATATTTCCTATCAAACCTCTCTATGAGCTTCTGAGTGAACTCACCGTAGGAATGTATGGTGTTGTGACCCAATGTCACCAATCCATGGTACCACCACTCGTGAGCCTCTCCGTCCAGGTGAAGTGTAGCCAATTTAATGGTGTATGTCTTTGTCATGGGGTTGAGTTGGAAATAGGTACCAACTTTTGAACCCATATCCTCGCTGATCCTCCATGAGTCCCATCAAAGTTTGGGATGGTCAACCTGCCCAAGGTCTTCTGCAGCTCATAGTTGTGATTGAAACCCTTGTTGAAATTCTTGGGCCTGTTCCTACTCTTCATGTTGCAAAAATATGAAAAATACATGGCAGCATGAAACTCATCCCCTAAGTCTCTATACTCCTGTAAATAAGCCCCAAAAGGATCGCTAGGTTCTACCTACATGATCGAGCCCCCTACTGCATCTTCCAAGAAGTGAGACATGGTAGGCCTAATAGAAGGTCTGCTGTATATGTGCGGAATATTCTGAATGTTAGTGTATGCTATCTTTCCACTGCTACTTGTAGATCCCCGATTTACCGGTGAGGGAGGTGTACTGTTGATACCTATTTCCAGTTTCACTGATAATCCATTGATTGCATTGAGTACATATTTTTGTCCTTTGGCTAAGTCTTGCAATGCAGAGACCAATCTTGAGAAACTCCATCCGATCCTCCTCTTATCCCATTCCTTTTCCCCTATCTGAGTGTATACCTGTTTGTTCCATATCTGAATTGGTATCTTCTAGTTGGATATCCTCAAACTCCCTTATGTATCTACTCTTCCTCCTCCTATAGATTACAAAAAAGTCTCCTCCTGTATTCATTTATGTTTCATTTCTTAAGCCCACAGCTGGCCAAGAAGATAGCTCTGATACCACTGTAATATCCCAAATCCTGATATTTTATATTTCTAAGCAAATATGTTGATACAACTGGGCATGCAAATATCCCTATTTTATAGAAAAAATTAGGGTTAGGGTTTGTGAGATAGAATGAACACTTACCATTGATAAGCCAGCTATACTACTTCTGAGAGAGTATGAAAGCACCGAGAACTAGATTGGATATGGGTAGATCTCTTCTGCTTTCGGTGAACCCCCAGCAGCAAGAACCCCATTCAGAAAAGGGTGACGCTTTTAGTGAAGGAGGTGTCCAATGATGCTGCTGATTTGTAGGACTGATAGCCTTCCTGTGCTGGAGAGAATGTCTAGTACATGCGGGATTTCTGAGATCTCTAGGAAGGATAGCGACTTGCTCCAGAGAGATAGCTGCTCACGCCCCCTGGATCCCAAAATTGCTGATAACTACTCCAGATGAGCATGGACAGATCTGATAATCATTGGGTACTGGAGTATGATGCTGATGATGAGAATGGTGCCTGATTTTCGGAGTAAAGCTGAGATCTGAAATCCCAGCAATTGATTAGGGCTTTCTAGCTGAAAACCCCCCCCTTACGGATGCACACGTGTCCCTACAATGATCTATACTATATACTAGATAACTTATGAATGAATGTAAGAACAAATGGTGAACCTGTATGGCTTACCTTGAATGAGAGTAGGACAGATGTTTCACTACCGAAATCATGTTAGCTGAAGACTCTGTCTCCAACCCCAACTGCTATGTGGCATGCTGTGCTGCTATCCAAGAGCTCCCAAAATAATACTCATCAATAGTGAAGCCTCCTTTTGATTTATCCCTCTTTTATAAATTTCAACTACGAAAACCCTAATATTTGACCTAATTAGGTCACTTTAGCTTCTAATTTGCAGTTGACTTGCATGCATGCAGATGGAGACTTAAAGAGTGCATGCATCATCAAATAATGCTTGGATGGCATGCACGGAGGTGGCCTTTGGCCCTGGTGGCCCTTCTTGACCTAATGATGATGCCCTAGATCTTGTTGGTTTGCCCTTGGGTAGACCCGAGTTTACTGTAATGCAACAACAAAACCCCTAGCTCACTAGCCCTTTCGGTGACAGACTGCAGAACGGACTAAAGTCTCACACGAAGTGATCTTAGATGGGGTTGCTGAAGAATCAAGTTTCCTCAACCAGGTTCTATAGAATCCTAGTGCTTATTGACTCTAATTAACCAGTGGGATCTATCTGCAAGGTGTTGTTCCCCTCTTCCTATCTAACTTTGCTATGGAAATGTCTCTTATTGCATCGCAGCTTCCAACACGATGCACAAACTTTCTCTCTGCTCAACTCGTAACCAGCGATATCTCACACCATAGCTTCTCCACCTTTGCGATATCACCTTTCTACGTTGCGATAT
Source organism: Pseudotsuga menziesii (assembly GCA_001517045.1). NCBI lineage: Eukaryota > Viridiplantae > Streptophyta > Pinopsida > Pinales > Pinaceae > Pseudotsuga > Pseudotsuga menziesii. The sequence goes on along the minus strand of LPNX010863756.1, from coordinate 527,159 downwards.
CTCCTACAGTAAGACTCAATATGCTCATCAACTCTCAGGGTCCAAAGGATTTCTTTCTAGGCATAATATCTTAGTTAACCTTCATCAGTGTGTTAAACAACCTCACTCAAGCTTCTATAGTTTAAAATTCTCAACGTCTATTATGCTCAACTTGCTGAACTAAATATATAGGAATCACTTAACATGGTAGATGTACTGTAGTGAATCAAGCACTGATAAACTCATATACATAATACTTGATACATTCAACTTGCATTTAGCCTTCTATTTTATTGTAAACTGAAAGATAGCATACATACATTCATTAACTATTAAGAAAATTTCATGTAACGAATAACAGATAGCACATAAGTATAGCACAATCACATGAAACAGTCGTACAACACACGGATTTTACATGGTTCACTCCCAAGGGGGAAGCTACGTCCATAGGAACTGTATTTTATTATATCTTGAGAGAGTACACACAATTTCGCTGCAACCTATTATGCAGCTTGAGATCTTCTTGGAAACTCCACGCACACAGCTGGGAGCCCTTCTCTTAGATCTCTTCTCTTCCTCTAATGCTTTCTTCTTACAATATCTCATTTCTCTCTCTCTCTTTCAATCCCTGAGGATTTTTACATTCATGCTCAAGGATTTGGCTGCTGGTTATAGTAAGATAACTACAGACTGAATAATAGAACCAGAGCTCGACTCTTTCCCAATGTCTACTAGCTAACTGACCAACTAGCTAACTAGCTAATTGTCTAGTGGACTATCTACTATATAACCTTTCATAATACAAAATACATGATTAAATTGGTGGCCCGAAGGTCTCACCATGATACAACACTGTGGGCCTTTTCCAACAGTAACCCAAAACCCTAATTGTGACAGTCGGCCTATTTGTACTTTGAACTGCCGCTTACTAGTCACACTACAACTTTCTGCAGTCTTCCACGCTTCCCGGCACTGATCGTGGGTATGGGAATCACTTCCTCGGTTTCTCCCCTTCTGTCCTTTGTCTTTAATACCTCATCCTATTGCTCCTTTTCTCTTTATGAGGGTAGCTGATCCCTCCTGTCGTCGTCGCTGCCTTAAATGCAGTGGTTGATATCTCTCTTCTTGGCTGCTTTAAGTATTGTTTCCTTTTGACTTTCTTGCTCCGATATAGCAGCTTTTCCTGTAGCTACGGGGCCCTGCTCCAGCAGTCCTCTAACACTTACTTGTGGCTCATCCCAAAGCCACTAACAGCTAGCTTCTCTTACTGTAGCTTCTCCTTGGCTTCTTGCAAAGTCCTTGCGAATCTCTCCCTGAGTCCTGTGACTTCTTTGTCCATAGTTTCGACACAGTCTTGATCCACTTTCTCTAAAATAGTGTCAACACTTTCCTTAAGTGAAGCTCCAGAATAAATGGTAGACCATTTATAGGCTGCCAAATTTGTTGCAATGACCTCACCTCCTGCTACCTTGGTCAGGTTTGTACCATTCACCTCAAATTCTACTGGAGCGCTTGTCCGAATAGATTCATCAAAGCCATCATAATTCTGAATATATGGAAAGTAGATGTCTTTCAGTATACATTTAAGTTGATCTTGATGACAATAATTTGCCTTGACTTGGATCTATGCACATTGGTAAAACTTCCATGAGGAGACATGTCCTTTCCCAGCTTTAATGTAACTACCTTCTTTGACATTTTCTGTATCTCTCTCATTTTCAACATCTCTTCTTCATTCCTTTCCCTTTTCCTTTTGTTTTTCTGAGTCTCGGATGCCTGTTTCTTGGTCCTTTTTTCTTTCCATGAGATCTTCTAGGAAACTCCATGCACATAGCTGGGAGCCCTTCTCTTTCTTTTTCTCACTTTTCTTCTTCTCTGTTTTCTTATCTCCAGTGATCTTCTCATCTTTCTTCTTCTCTGCTCTGGGCTGGACTCTTCTACTATCTGATCCTGACTCCTCATCCTTGGCATCTGCTTAACCTGTGGTGCACCTAATTTCACAACCCTGGGCAGCGTCGTCATAGCAGACTTGAGGCCACCATGCTGGAATTGTCGTACAACGTCTTCTAAAGGTTCCTTCTCGGACATACACCACTTGGTGCAATACTCTATACTGGCAATGGCTGCAAAATTGGGGAAAACTAGCACTCTGTAACTGGAGTATCTCTACACAGGAAAACTCTACAAATTACTCTAAATCTCTCAGAAATTGCAAAAGTAACCCTTCTGTGTGAATTATCTATGTATTTATAACGAAGGAAATAATCTCTGAAGCAACGATCATTTAAGCTGGACCCGTCGGTGGCATTTATTACATGGATAAGACAACACCCGTCGTTTTGATCCTCATTAATTGCTGAAAATCCGATCAAATTTCCCTTGAAAGTTGTGTACAGGCACTGGTCTCGACCAAGATTTACCAAATATGGGAGAATCATTGTATTGTTTCCAAATCTAGGGCAACGTATATCTATCATATCTTCATTAACTGCTTGTCAGTAGGCAAAGTGACTGGCTCTCTGTCCCTTTTCAAAATTGTCCACGTGGCACGGGGAATGTCGCCTCACTGCGATGTCACACCGCATCATCCTGAACCAAAAAGTTGGCGTGAAACTATGGAACGTTCAAAAACTCCACAAGCATTCTATGACTTGCGCAAAATAAAATTTTTGAATCATAGCAGGAAAGTTACCTTTTTTTCTTTCTTTCGTGTAGACTAGTTATGAGTGCGATGCCTCCTTTCAACTACACTGGACATCTACAGAAATTAGTTCTCTGAGTTAGGTTTGGGAGGTAGAGTGGCTATCACTGTAAAGCTTAAGCCTACTACCATTAATCAAAGTAGGAACAAGTTCCCCATTCAGTTTACTAAGCTGAACGGCCCCTCCTTCTGTAACTTACTGAATTTGATATGGCCCCAACCAATGTGTCTTAAGATTCCCTGGAAACTTAACAAACTTGCTATCATAAAGGAACACTAGGTCTCCTATCTGAAAAATATTGCTCTTGATGTGCCTGTCATTCCAAGCTTCTTCTCGTGCCTTCTGCACTTTCTGATGGAATCCTGTGATGAATCTGTCTTCTTCTAAGGCAAGCAACTGTGCTATTCTTTCATTCATCGTATCTGTATCAGCCATATTGGTAATTTGAGTAATTCTTAAACTAGGAATAATATATTCCATAGGCATAATAGCCTCTTGTCCATACACCAAGCTGAAAGGTGTGTGTCCTGTAAGTTTCTTGCATGTAGTCCTATAAGCCCATAATATAGCATTAACCCTGAGGTCCCAATCATCTCTTTGGTTGTTACAGATCTTACTAAGAGCATTTTCTAGAATCTTGTTAAAGGCCTCCACCATACCATTAGCTTGTGGGTGGTAGGGAGTGCTCTTATGATACTGTATCTGAAATTCCTCCGTCAAGGCCTAAATAGTGCGGTTCAGAAAGTGTGTGCCTTGATCACTCATCAAAATTGCTGGACATCCAAATATACTTATGATGTTTTCAAAAATGAACTATGCAGCTGTAGCAACATCACAATTCCTTACTGCTTTGGCCTCTTCCCACCTGGTGAGGTATTCTGTTCCTGTGATGATGTATCTCGTACCAGTTCATTTTCCTGGTGGGTTGATAGGACCCATGAAATCTATAGCCCATTTTTCAATTGCCTACAGTGTAATCTATGGTCGCAGTGGCATTTCATCTCTCCATGAAGGTTTTCCTACCCTCTGGAAGATATCGCAGCATCTGCAAAAATCCTTAGTGTCTTTATGCAAAGTAGGCCACCATAATCCTGCAGCTAGAATTTTCTGCGCAGTCGGCTTTCTTGTGAAATGACCTCCTGTGGTACCTAAGTGTGCTTCTCTGATAATGGCCTCTTTCTCATGCGGCATAACACATATGCGTAGGATTTCATCTGGACCTAACTTGTATAATTGTCCTGTGATCAAAGTGAATTCTGCTGCTTTAACAACTAACTGTTTCTTTTGCTACTTAGTAAACTCAACTGGAGCCCACCCTGTAGTGAGAAAGTGAATAATATCTGTGTAATACTCATCTGTGATCTGGATAGAAAACAATTGCGCATCTGGAAAATTATCCTCTAAATTACTTGGTTCTTCTCCTGAGTCTATTCACGATAGATGATCAGGTCTGGCATTTAATCTCCCTGGTTTGACAATAATTTCAAAATCATACTCCTGAAATAGGAGTAACCATCTGCAGATCCCTCCTCCTAACACTGGCTTACTGACCAAGTACTTTAAAGAGGAATGGTCAGTGAACATCTTGAATGGGGCACCCAATAGGTAGTGCCTGAAATTCTGTAGAGCATACACCATAGCTAATCCTTCTCTTTCTGTAGTGGTGTAGTTCTTTTCTGCGGTAGATAACTTTCTACTTGAGTATGCGATAGGGTGATCGATACCCCCTTCTCCTGTCTGTGTTAAGACAATCCCTAGTGTGATGCTAGATGCATCCACATGTACATGAAATGGCTTGTTCCAATCAGGAAATACTAAGATGGCTGCTGTAACCATATTTTCTTTAAGAGTGTCTAAACTTTGCCGGCATTCCTCATTCCATAGGAATTTCACTTATTTCTTTAACATCTTTTCCATAGGTGCTGTGATCTTTGCATAACCCTTGATGAATTTTCTATAGTACCCTGTATGACCAAGCATTTTCCTCAATTGCTTGACTGAATTGGGTGCTGGAATATTTACAATGATGGCAATCTTTGTAGGATCTACCATCAATCCTTGTCTGCAAACAATATGACCCAACAAAATACCAAATGGCACACAGAATATACATTTCTTCAAGTTAAGAGAAATATGATATTGCCTACATTTCTCTAACATGAGCCTTAAATATCCTATATGCTTGTTGATTAATAGAAATACAGTCCAGTCATCAAAATAGACTTCTAAGAATTTATGGATGTATTCCTTAAATACAGCAACTACTACTCTAGAAAAAATAGCTGGTGCATTTTTAAGACCAAAGGGCATTACTATATACTGGAATGAGCCCCATTCTGTCACAAAGGTGGTCTTATGTCAATCCTCTAGATGGATTCTTATCTGGTGATAGCCTGAAAATCCATCAGTGAAGGAGTAGACCTCCTGTCCTCCCACATTGTCTAAAACTTCATCAGTAAAAGGTGTCAAAAATGGGTCATGAAGCGATGTGTCATTGAGTTTGCGCAAATCAACACAAATCCTGATTTCTCCTTTGGTTTTCTTTTCCTACACGGCCATGGGACTAACCCATTCACTCTCTTCTATGGGCTGAATGATGCCTGCTGCTAGCATCTTATCAATCTCATCCTTAACTTTTTCTTTATAACAAGGATTTAATCTGTATGGATGTTGCTTAACTGGCCTAGCATCCACTTTCAAAGGTATCCTCATGACTCCCAAATCTCCTACTATTCCCTTCATCTATATGAACTTAGTGGGAAATAAGTCCGGATAGTCATGTAACAGATCTATGATGTGTCCTACCGTTTCATCATCCCAGTAGTCTCCAATAGAGGCAAACTTTCGTTCTGCTTCTGTGCCAATATTGATATTTTTAATCTTAGTAGGCTCTGTGATAGCTGGAATCTCTAGCTTTAGTCCATCAACTTCGCGAGTCCCTTCTGACTCTGGAATGTTGATACTGCGAGGGTTCTCATCCTCATCATCTAGCTCTGCTGCGAAGTTGCAACACTCTAGTGCATGTTCTAACTGGGTAGCCCAATCAGATTGAGCAGACACTGATAGGGTACAATCATCAAATATCTTAGTCTTTATAAAATCTAGAGCCTGATCAATGCTTGGATACTCAGATTCAAAAGTGAAAGTGAGTTCAAAGTTGTCTATCATAACTAGCCATGTAATGGTTCCTCTGCGCAACTCTGTCTCAGTGTACCAGTTCCTTGGTACTGTGTCTAAAGTGTGAATGAATAGGTGAACCCATTCATCCTCGGGAATGTCCAACCAATTCTGTTCACAAATCTTAATGTGTGACCAAGGGTCACTTTCTCCTGTATATTTCTACTGTAAACACTGCTTGCCATTAGAGAATATGATCGCCATCAATCTCTTAAAATCATCCCATGATGTGATATGTTCTTTATGTGCATGCCACCATCTTGCAAGTGTGGCTCTTACTGCAAGGTCAATAGTTGCCATCCTCTGCTCGTGAGGGATTTCATGCTCAAACTATTGTAAAACGTCATTGACATCTGCTAATCCATCAAACAACGGAATATCCTTAACCTTTGTTCCAATCCATCGCAGTGACTTAGTCATAAATGCACATCTGCGAGCTGAGACTTCATAAAGTCTATTCTGCAAATTTTCTAACCCAACATCCGAATCCGATGCACATGAGCTGTCGCATCGCCAACTAATATTTCCTTCTATAGTGGGGTTGATATAATCACTCTGATTAGCAGTCATCTAATAGAATCTTTCCATATTACGCACCTCTTCCTCTACTCTGATAGGTTCAATGTATTGAGGACCCTGAAAAGGATCCAACGGTGCGATGACTCGAATCTATTTATCCTCAAAGGTCATTTGTCTTTTCTTCAAATCGATAATAGCCATGTTATCAATTTCCCAATCAATACCTAATAAAGCTGGATACGATCTGCTATTGCCAATAATTCTATGACTTCAAAATCTGTGAAGCTGCAAACTCCGTCAATATCAACTGGTACTTGCGGTAATCGACCCAGCGGTGATACCCTCTACTGATTCGATAGTCGCAGATGGATAGGTGATCTAGCTAAGTTAGAGCTACCCATCCATTCACATGTCTGCTTAGTCAGAACATTTACCTCTGATCCTAAATCTAGGATTACCTCATCCATTTCAAACTCTCCAATTTGTGCTGTGAGTCTCATTTTTCTTCATGTTCTTGTATGACCCATAATATTATGAACAGCACGCTGTGCACTGCTCATAGAAGAAGACTGCTGACACTGATCTATGATGCATTGAAGCTCTCCTGTGGCTTTCTCATTTCTTACGAGTTTCAAGCAACTCCGTAGGAAGGATTGTACACTTCCTGTCAACTCATCCTCTTCACACCTTCCAGATGTGGTAGCCTGCGATATCTGCACAGGACTAACGCCACATGGTTTCTATTGCGGTACGCCCCTACAAGGAAATACCTGTGATCCTGATGGTATAGGCTCAGTAAAGAAATTTTTAGCTCGCTGGAATGTTTCTTTGTTCTTCTGCAGGTCAAACAGTGTAGATTTATCAGTGGCTTTACGCACCCACTCCTGACCTGTATTCTTTTCGGCATCCTACGATGTCCTACTAGTAGAAGCACCACTTCGAGTGACAACATTGAAACTTGGTTCTGGTTCCTTCTGCTCAGCATCAATAAGCTAAATATTCTGGTTTATTGCTGATTTAGGATCCTTAATCTTGGTTATCAAGATAGGACATTCTTCTATAGTATGATCATAGGACTTGCAATACTTACATGTTGTAGTAGGGCTCTGACAATCCCTAGCATAATGTCCTACAACTCCACAATTGTAACAAACAATTGGTCCATGGCCGCGGCCAAAGCCTCCACCACAGCCTCGTCCTCTGAATCCTCCACCGCGGCCATCATGAGCCGGTTCATGCTGTGGTCCTACTGCTGGTCCTAATGTCTCTGACTGGACTCTGTAGAAGTCATGTTTTCTCTCTATCATGGGATCATAAGCTCTGCAATTATTTTCATCATGTCCTACTGACTTACAGAAGTTACAATATAAGTTCTTAGGAGTTTGTACATACTTCTGAAGTAAAGGGCATTCCTTTGGTCTATGTCCTCTTGTTCTACAGATTTCACACCATGGCCCTTGATTCCGTACTAAGGGGTTAGGAGCCCCACTTGATAGGTACTCAACAAATACTGAACAGTTATCTTTGGTATGACCATGTCCTTTACACTTTGTACACCATAATTCTTGTGAAACCTCTTTTCCTTTCTTAATCTCATGTAGCTGTAAAGTGAGATTGGCTAACTGATTCTGTAAGTTTGTCATACCTGTACTAGTCTCAGCTAGAGGTGAAGCCTCTAGTTTCATTGCCATCTCCAATGCTTCATCCTGCATATGGAGTTTCTGTTTCATTAGTGGAATTCTGATGTGAGGGAGCAGTGCTGCGATGAACCATTCCTTATGCTGCTTCGGCGCAAACTCAAATCTAACTTGGTCTATAAGAGCTTTAAATTTCTGATCAAAATCCCAAACTGACTCTGTGGGTAACTATTTAATGTCTTTAAGTTCTATGATACATTGTGACTCAGACTTGGGTTTCTTAAATTATTTTATCATTGCAGTCCTGACCTCTACGAGTGTTCTATGCTGCGCTGATGTATACTTCATATACCATGTGAAAGCTCTTTCTCTAAGTGTAGTGACCAACTGGATAAGCTTAGTATTGTCATCCAGGATCTGTTTAATGGTCCATACAGCTTCACATAGGAACCAATGATGTTTTGGGTCTTCTGCCCCTGTACCCCTGAAGGTAGGTAACTTCATGTCATCCCCCATTCTGTTTCTACGTGGTGGATTCTGATTTGCTGTATTACTACCACTCGGTGGTGTAGATGTAGGTGGTGTAAAGGTATTATGTACTATGTGTGAACTACTAGATGGAGTTCCTGCGGGATTATTCTGAGTCCCGGTCGGTTTCTATGGGGTATAAGGGTGGTAAGGGATACCCCCTACTGTTCTTTCTCTATTACTTTGACTCTGTTCTCTAGTATTGTCCGAACTGTCTTCACAGAAGGAATATCTGAGATCTACTTTATATTTCTTACCACTACGTGTACATCCAATTTCTTCAAAATCACTCTCAAACTCTTGTGACATTACACCTACTTAACTTATTCATCTGAGAATATATCCAGTACTCCTTTTTCATCTAATAACATCTTAAGGGACAAATTTAAAGAGTTCAAGTACTTACCGCGATATCCTTTGAATAAGTACCTCTCTGCTTCGCTAAAACTCTTTCTTTAATCAACTGCAAACTCTGTAATGAAGCCTTCCAGCAAGCTTGCAAGACAGAAGTCTACTACCCATGAAATGGGATTATCTACACTCTTCACGGTGTGAATCAGCTCCGGTGTCCAGACAATGTTCCTTTTCTTCTTGAATATATGCTTATCATTCAACTTTGACAACCAATCATACAACCAGTCCTCTGTACTCAACCTAGGACTCTTGTTTTCTTTGGCAGCAAATTCTCTTTCCTTGGACTCAACCCACTGTTATAGCGGATTTCACCACACTAGGTGAATCACACATTGTATGGCCTTCCCTTGTCCCGCTGCAGACTCATTACCCCCTTTGGACCACTTTATATCTTTTGATGTTACCTTAATCATCCCCAAAAAACATTATAATATTGATATACGCGGATTTTTCCCCGATAACCGCGTACATACGCGGATATTCCCTCGATAGTCGCGTACATCGGGATGTGTGCATAAATCCAAATCCTTTTGGACTGTTCCTTGACTTGGATCCGAATCATATGACTCCTGGCCTTCCATATGCCTTAAGATCGCACGGATTCGACCCTTCAGTATCCCTTTGAAGAGCTATATAAGGAACCCCTTGGTACATTGAAAGCATAAGAGAAAGTGGAGAGCATCGAAACTATAGTCCATTGTTGCCAGAACTTTATGCTTGAGTCTGCATCCCTTTGTCCCTTGGAGCACTGTTGTGTTCTTCCCAAGCTTGCACATTGTCAGTAAGCTTGCTATCGAAGTGATGGAGGATTGAGGTGGTGGAGGCCCAAGTGGGGGATTCAGTTTCTCCGGTTCGTAGACGTGCCGTCAGAGATTGTCACTTGTAATCTCTGATTCTTATTAATAGAAATATCTTTTCCTGTCCAGTAATGTGTATTTGAATGAATATTGTTTCCATTGGAATATGTCAAATGCTTTTACATTATTGATTATATATGCTAGAATAGATCTAACACCATGAAATATAGTATGCTTGTATTGTTTACTTGTTGTTGAGGACGTGCTATAACAATTCAAGCTGAAGATTGGAAAGCTCAACGGGGATCTACTTCAACCGTCCGGAAATAAGGTACGAGGTTCGATCCTTTAGTGTTAGATTGTTTATTTCTATTGCATATTGGAGAAGATTGATTTCTGGAGTCTAGCTGTCTGTTGTGGTACCCCAAGCCATAGGAATTTCTCTCCGTAACAGAATTGGCGACTCCGCTGGGGATGTCCCTTGTTTTTATTTTGGGGTTTATGGGCACAATGGACTTGATATTATTGACTTTCTCT
>LPNX010863756.1:486585-512692 GCA_001517045.1 Pseudotsuga menziesii | reverse complement strand
TTGTTTATTTCTATTGCATATTGGAGAAGATTGATTTCTGGAGTCTAGCTGTCTGTTGTGGTACCCCAAGCCATAGGAATTTCTCTCCGTAACACCCACTGGTTAAGTTCTTCTTTAGTAGGATGCCAACAGAACATCAGCTCTTCGATTTGTTCAAAATACCCTTTGTTAGCTCAGAGCTGGGAAAATCCTAAGGAAATGGAACCATTTGTTGGTTTGCACTTGGGCAGACCCGAGTTTACTTAATGTACCAACAAAACCCCTAGCTCACTGGCCCTTTCGGTGACAGGCCGCAGAACATCCTGAAGTCTCACCCGAAGTGATATTAGATGGGGTGGCTGAAGAATCAAGTTTCCTCAACCAGGTTCTGTAGCATCCTAGTGCTTCTTGACTCTAATTAACCAGTGGGATCTCTCTGCGAGGTGCTGTTCCCCTCTTCCTAGCTGACTCTGCTATGGAAATGACTCTTATCGCATCGCAGCTTCCAGGACGATGCACAAACTTTATCTCTGCTCAACTCGTAACCAGTGATATCTCACACCGCAGCTTCTTCGCCTTTGCGATACCACCTTTCTACACTGCAATATCTCCTACAGTAAGACTCAATATGCTCATTAACTCTCAGGGTCCAAAGGCTTTCTCTCTAGGCATAATAGCTCAGTTAACCTTCATCAGTGTGTTAAACAACCTCACTCAAGCTTCTATAATTTAACACGCTCAACATCTATTACGCTCAACTTGCTAAACTAAATATATAGGAATCACTTAACATGGTAGTTGTACTGTAGCGAATCAAGCACTGATAAACTCATATATAGAATACTTGATACATTCAACTTCCATTTATCCTTCTATGTCACTGTAAACTGAAAGAGAGCATATATAAATTCATTAACTGTTAAGAAAAGTTCATGTAATGAATAACAGATAGCACATAAGTATAGCACAATCACATGAAACAATCGCACAACACATGGATTTTACGTGGTTCACTCCCAGGGGGGAAGCTACGTCCATAGGAACTGTGTTTTATTATATCTTGAGAGAGTACACACAGTTCCACTGCAACCTATTATGCAGCTTGAGATCTTCTGGGAAACTCCACGCACACAGCTGGGAGCCCTTCTCTTAGATCTCTTCTCTTCCTCTAATGCTTTCTTCTTACAATATCTCCTTTCTCCTTCTCTCTTTCAATCCCTCCGGATTTTTCAATCCCTGCAGATTTTTACATTCATGCTCAAGGAGTTGGATGCTGGTTATAGTAAGATAACTACAGACTGAATAACAGAACTAGAGCTCGACTCTTTCTCAATGTCTACTAGCTAACTGACCAACTAGCTAACTGGCTAACTGTCTAGTGGACTATCTACTATCTGACCTTTCATAATACAAAATACATGCTTAAATAGGTGGCCTGAAGGTATCACCATGATACAACACTGTGGGCCTTTCCCAACAGTAACCCAAAACCCTAACTATGACAGTCAGCCTATCTGTACTTTGAACTGCTCTTACTGGTCACACTACAGCTTTCTGCAGTCTTCCACGCTTCCCGTCGTTGATCATGGGTATGGGAGCCGCTTCCTCGGTTGCTCCCCTTCTGTCCTTTGTCTTTAATACCTCATCCTGTTGCTCCTTTTCTCTTTATGAGGGTAGTTGAGCCCTCCTGTCATCGTCGCTTCCTTAAATGCAGTGGTTGAGCTCTCTCTTCTCGGCCGGTTTAGGTACTATTTCCTTTTGACTTTCTTGCTCCGATATAGCAGCTTTTCCTGTAGCTGTGGGGCCCTACTCCAATAGATCTTCTATGGGTGGCATCAGTCCTTAGCTGATTCCCTAACTATCAGTATCCGCTCGAACCCATAGGAATCACATAGGTTAGTGGTTTTGGGCCTCAAGGCCTAATTGGAAGAGGACATTACACCAGGCCAACTAGGAGGGATATATCCAGGTATGTCCTTGACAGACACTCCTTCTCTAGCTACAGAATCCACCACTCCTAATATTCATAGCCCCTTCTGTGCAGTTTCTTCTTCTTGCATCCTTGTAGATGTTCTATTTCATCTCTTCTATGGTACTCACAAACTAGGCTTTTGTGCCTTCCTCTTCGATGATTCACCATGCTTAATGGCTACTTCTTTCATAATTGTAACTGGTCTATTTGGTGAATCTCTCTTGCTAGAAATATCTACAATATCTGGGTTATTTTGCATGCTGCACCAATTCCTCTCAAGGCTTAGTAATCAAGAACCCTTCTTGGACTTGGCAACCTCCTCACTCTTCTCAACCTTCTGCAACAAGTCAATCTACGACTTAGCAGCTCTACAACTCAACTTAAGTCTTGCATAATGGTGTCCTCTGACCGTGTGGAACTTGTTCTTATGGTGCCAAATCTAATCCTACACATCATTACCATATTAATGAGATCATCATGACCAAATCATGCATTAACTACACGAATTTGTTGTCGATTCTTCCAACCCAACAGTCGGATCCTCCATCATTACACATCACTTCTACAAGTGTTGTCGGTTAACTACTTTTAATTGTATTCATTTATTACTGATTTGATGTCTGCTCGTAGCCCTATGGCTATTGCAGCATGACCTCGTAACTACACTACTAACTCCTATTCTTGTGCAACCACTTCCTCTTGGTGCGCATTCCATTCATGCATGATCCTATCTACTTACTTTTTTTGGTGCAGTGCCTTAAGCATTACACGATTCTGGCTCTGTCCTATAGGGCTTCAGTCAGCTACCATTCACAAGCTTTGGTATAATTTCTACATCTAATTACTATATAGTGAACTACACCTCCAAAAGTAATAGAATTAACAAGATGTGGACCTAACCAATGCATCTGTAACTTACCTACATGCTTCAATAACTTGCTATCATATAACAACACCAAATCTCCTTTCTGAAACTATTTATTCTTTATTTGTCAATCATGCCAAGCCTTCTTTCAATCCTTCTCAATGCACTGGTGGAATCCTACAATAAATAGGTCCTCCTCGAGTTGTATCAACTGCTCCATGCATTCCTCCAATATTGCTTCATCATCCATGCATGTCGTTGCAGCAATGTGCATATTGGGAACGATATACTCCATAGGAATGACTGCCTCTTTCCCATATACCAATTTGAACATTGTCTTCCCCTTCAATCTCTTGCAAGTGGTTTGATAGGTCCACAACACTGCTTGAATCTTCTAGTCCCAATCATCCTAGTCAGCGTTACATACCTTTGTAAGTGCATGCTCCAATATCTTATCGAAATATTCTACAGTTCCATTTTCCTGTGGATGATATGCAGTAATTTTCCTATGTTGTATCTGTAGTTCCTCCATCATCATGCTTACTGTACATTTGATGAAGTGATTTCCTTGGTCACTCATTAATATCCCTAGACATCCAAACGGCGTCACAATGTTTTCGATCAGGAATCTTTTTGTTGTCGTAGTGATACAATCCACAATGGGTGCAGCCTCCACCCACAACGTCAAATAGTCCGTCATTGTGATTTTGTACTGTGCACCAGTTCTCTTCCTAGGTGGGTTGATTGGACCCACAAATTCCACAACCCATTTATCAAATGGTTGTAATGTGACTTGTGGTACTAGCGGCATCTCATCTCTCTGTGATGATTTTCTGGTGCATTGAAAGTTATTGCAACTCTATGCATAATTCGTCACATCATTATGTAAAATGAGAAACTAGAGCCCTGTGCGAAGCACCTTTCTCGCGGTAGCTCGACCTCCATAGTGTCCACCAACAACTCCTACATGTGCTTCTTCTATAATTTGTTCTTGTTCATGCGGTATGACACATCACCGCAAAATATCATCAAGTCCTAGTTTATATAGCTGACTAGCGATGAACTGGTAATCCGAAGCCTTAACCACCAACTACTTCTTCTAACTTTTTCAAATTTCCTCTCGTGTGACTCACATCGTCATATTTGATCATAATAATCAAATGATGAAAGAAAAAGGATTCAAGAAATACAATATCCGGTTTCATAATCATGATCATGTTACCCTCAATATCGATGTCTCACATGCTTTCGGGCTCCCTGAGAAGCTCCTCAATAAACTCACGTATTATTTCTAGCTTCACAATCCTAAAATAAATACCACAGATAGAACGTGTCACTACCATAGTAATTCAGGATCACAAAGATGGTTTCACAAATGCCGACACTACTTGATCCTGAAATTTCTTAGGCATAAAAGCATACACCATATATGAGTGAATTTGTATTACACCATATCATTTTCATTCAAATGTCAATGTGTTATTTAATGAGGTGATAGATGTAGTGCTTGACCGGATTTCTAGGATCTTGTGATCTTACTGATCAATGGTAATCGACAACTCAATACCTAGTATTAGCATGCTTTTTAATTCAATATTGTGGATGCTGAATGAAAACTTCCTTAAACACATGGCATTATCTAAGGGGCTCATGATAACAAAAGAGATCTTATCAATGCCTCCTCTTGTTGATACTAAAGCGGTATCCAGTTTTGTAGCTTGCAATTCAAAATACCAATGCAGTGTACTAAGCAACCTATGTTTTCCTGCCACGTGTCCCTCCATGCCAAATAATGGTCTCATCATTTAATATCCAACCTAACTCTAGTTTTATTTTCTTATCAAATGAAAACATGTGTATTTGCATTAAATCAACATTAAAATGTCTTATATATACCCAATTTCCCCCTTTGTTTTCAAATTTTAAATTCATCAACCAAGCTTATCCACATCATCTTACCCACTGGGTTTTACCCCATGGTTTTCCATGTATTAAGAAGAATCACACTCAATTTTTCACCATGGACCCTCCCTCAATATCTTCTCCCTAGACTTCCATCTCTTCATCGCTAGTTCCTGAACCAATTGCAACATCTATGAACCCCAAAAACCATTTGTATGATACCTTTGTTGAGTTATTTGACACTATTACTTCAATCTCAGACATGCATCAAGTCCCTAAAGAAGCAAACAAGATATTCGAGGCCAACCATGATTAACTTCATTTCTAGGAGTTGGGGATTCCACTCATGGTTGTTCTATGGATGTGAAAATTCCGAGAGTTTGTGGGATGGTACATTGACCTGTATGATGAAGAAGACAATGCAATTGAAGCACGAGATCAAACAATAATATTCTTGGTAAATAAATAATTTGTTGAGAAATTGTTGGGAATTCCAGACTTAGTGTCTCATAGAAGTATTTTATAGAATATGATATGAATATTAAATTCAATGAGTTACCATGTAAAGAAAAATATAGTTTCCTCCATACATTTCTCCTTTCAGATGCATAATTTCTAGAGCATGATCCACCTTATAGGTACACATATTTGTTGAGTTACAAAAAAATGCAATGTCCCTCATTTTTAAAATATATGCCTTTGTTAGTGATGAGCTAGTGCTTGATTCTATCTTGGTATTGCTTCTTGATATTAGTAATCCCACTGACCCAGACACACAACTTAATTATTATTAGTTTTTAGTAAATTCTATAAAGGACCACTTTTCGTTTTTTCCTCCCTCAAATTTTGTAGGTTCCATTCATACCTATTTTTCATATTTATATACTAGTTCCAATACCATTTTGTCCAGTCTAATATTCACTTGATGCTACATCACCCAACTAATGAAAAGTATCTTGAGTTTATAAATCAAGTTATCTGAGGAATCTACATTATCTTCAATGGATCTGCTCTACCTAGGGTTCTTCCTAAGTATAAAATACTCCTTCAGATAAGCCCTAATGCATCCTAAGGGATTCATTCTTGTTTAAAGATCATACTAAAATTTAAGTTTATGGTTATGAGTTACCTCCTTACCATTTTCCAACTTTCCTAACCCCTAGGATATTTTACTTATAATACATCTAGTACAAATTCAATTTAGATGTTGTCCATTTCTAGAAGAATAATAGTGTGATCAATTTTAAAATTCCTCAGTAAATAGGTCCTTTTTTTGTAAAATCACGTCTTTCACTGCAACTTGTTGACAAACTACTTCAGAACCTGATATTTCCTATGATTTTTAAATGGAATTATGACCCTAGGGAACAATCTCAAAGAAAAGGAAAAAAATCAGGTTAGCCAAATACCCACATCATCCACACAAGATGCTAGATAGGATAGCCAACTTGAAAAGTTGGTTGGATGTTAAAGATATCCTTTCTCCTGAGAAGGATAAAGAATCACAGGAAGCACCAGCACATACTAAGGATGACTAAAAATTAAAAAGGTATAAAGGATAAATGGATATAGACACAGGTGCAAAAGATGAACATCAAGTAATGCCTCAGATTAAAAATCCAATGGTTGAACCTCAAATGACCATGCATATTTTTCAAACGCCAAGAAGTGCTTTGTTACGCATGACACAATTGACCAATTTTGTTGAAAAATTACCAACAAAAAGATGACCACAAGAGACTGGGGCATATACTCAGGCTCTCTTATAGACATATGGGATGTTTGAATCCTTCACAACTATTAGAAATGATAACACAATTCAAGAAGGAGGTGTTTCCCAAGTTCAAATTTACCTCTCATGTACGGTCAAGATTGTTATCAACAATTGACTTCCGACATGGAATGTTTAAAATGGTAGTTTTGAAACCCACAATCATGGGTAAAAATATGACTCTCGACCAATATATAGATACCAAGGTTTCTTTCAATGTAGATAAAATTCATCCTCTACATAATATCTAACTACACAAACAAACCAAAAATATGTTATCTAGAGATGTTTGAAGTCCAGCATGCATGCAAATAAGCTTCAGACTCTGGTTAATAGACTAGAGAAGCAACTTAAATATTTAAAAGTGGATAATAGATCCAAAATTATGAGAATAACCGAGTTGTAAAACAAGGTCATAGAAAGGGGTCTCGATCCTCTAAATTTGGTTCCTTCCTATACTTTATTGAAAGAGAAAGGTAAAGAAATCCAATTTATCAAATAAATATTGAAGCTACTAGCAATGGAACACGTGTAGAGTCCTGATTTGATATCAACTCAAGGTAAAATTAAGCACATAGCTAAGGAAGCTCAAGAATATAAGAGCAAGGTTAGCAGTTTGGAAAAGGAAGTAGTTTATCTTAAAGAAGATAATAATAGATTTCTTACTTCTCAAGGGACCACATTGTTGGAGATTGTTTCCGCGGATCCAATTGATTAATTGTCAAAATATTTATTTTATTTATCATTCCAATATGATAAATTGATTAAAGTAAAAGAAGATCTCATGAATTATAAATAGAAAATCAATATTTTCAAAAAAGTGGGGAAAAAAAGCAATGCTTTGGTACTAGATTTAAAATATGCGTAAGGAAAGTTATAGAAGAAACTTGATCAATTCAACAAAAATACACCTTTGAAGGGTCCCCTAGTAAGTGGTAAACATTTTTCATGGTATCAAATATCAGCCACTATGAAGAAGCATTGGAAACAATTCACAATGACATAGGAATAATGGGTCATGGATGCTCTGGCCATGAGAGAATCCTAAGACACCATTACTTACCTAAATGATAGACCAGAAAAGGTGATGGATGCCATTTAAATCTTGAATTCTAGAACTCGACTTGAGCTAGAAATATTGAAAATTAGAGATAGAACCACCATTATCATGGAAGCATCTAAGGTGACCACAAAAAAGAAACATACTCAAATTGTGGATAGAAAATATTTACAATTGGAAAAGGATGTGAACTCATTCAAGAAAACTTTGACAACTTTTTATATCAGGGCCTCTCATCTCCTTGGGATGGAAATGATCATTTGTATCCTTTCTATAATTACCAGGATTTATTAGCTAAAAAGAGAAATAATTCTCAGGATTTTGAAGATATAACTAAATCCATCAAAGGTAAGGTTTTTTGGAAAATTTATCAGGCTTCTTTGTCCTGCATGCTAGTTTGCAGATGGTGTTGAATGGCCTTCCTCCACCCTCATATCTCCACTACATGGAGCTTTACATGTGCAGTAGGGTGATTACAGAATTAACCTACCTGATGGGAAATGACTAGAGAGACATTTCAAAATATCTACACAAGAGTTCCACCCATCAAAATCTTGTAACAACTCCCTGGGGTGATTTTCGTGGATCTTATTCATATCCAGTACATCAACAACCCTAGGTATCACTATTGTCTCAGCATTTTATTCAAGTGAGAACTTAGCAATTATTCCAAGTGCCACCTCAAAATCTAGGACAATATTCAGGGCATCGACGGTCCCAACATTCTAGATCAAGGTTGAGCACTCATCATAGTCATCAACGATGCTGACATGGAAAAATTATGTTTAAATTATGTGACCGAAAGTATTATAACTAAATTTAAGATTGTACTAACATCATTTTTTTATAAACTTTGTGTAAATATAAGGCTCTAAATAAGACTAGAGACCTAAGAAAAAAGGTTTGACATAATTTTGATTCAAGTGTAACCTCTCATGAAACTGTTCTAATCAAGAAATTTTAATGTGTTATGCATATTTGGTTTTGTGATCCAACATTGACTATTTTTGACTTTTGGATTTTACAGATTGTTATATTCTCTATTTTTATATCTCCATCTCTTCCATTCTCCATGTAATGATTCAAAATATATAATATAAAGCTTTGAGGTAGTCTTTCATCTTCAATTTGGTACAATTCTTCTGATGAATGTATTATTTTCTTGACATGCTTAAGAAATATTCATGGAATGTTGAGTACAATTAATAATGTTTTCTTCTAATCTTATTGTTCTTATGATAAATTACATTATATATTTAATCTTTTGAATTCATTTTTTCTTAGCACACATTATTTATCCTTGAGAAAGATATTTACTGTAACCACTAATTCTTCTCATATGTTCACCCATTCACAAATTTTCTACATCAATATTTGTTTAGTAAAAATGATGCACACCAATGCCCCCTTTTCTGGTTACATGTAATAGCCATGTTGGTCATAATCAAAGCAAGTACTAAGTGAAAGTTCAATAATAGCACCCCTACTATAGAGATCAGGACCAGTTTGATTAAAATCAAGTTATTGAATCCCTACCATAGTTCCAAATCATCCTTGGAACATATTAGGGACTAACAAGGCCCATGTCCCTAAGGTATTTGTAAGGGGCACATCTGTCAAGCATAGAATTGCAGAAGCAAATCAAAAATCATTTTGATTAAAAAAACAAGATAACCCCTACTAGTGTACCTTGTTTATCCATTTAATATTCATAGGTATCCAATACCATGGGAGAGTCAAAACCATGTTCCATAACCATCTTCTACCAAATTTGTCCACATAGTGAAAACTAGTAGCAAATACCTTGGAAATTTCCAAAACCATGCATTGAGTTATTAGTGCTCCATAATTGTTCCACTAGCTTCATAAGTTTGACCTACAACCTCCTTGACCACTTGTCCCCCCTTTATAACCATTTTGACCACTTTTATACCTAAGTTCACTTGATTTCCCTGGTTTAAGGAAATCCCCCATTACATGGGATAAGCATCCCATTTGGCCCCGAAAACCATCCTTGGTGCCTCTTTGACTTAGTTGATGCATTTAATGCATGTATAATTTCTCCTTGGTTCCATAATTATCTTGTTCACACATTGGACAATCCTTACTTGATAAATGTGGACAAACGTTGCCTTCAACCACCTAACCAACTTATGCATAGCATAAGTGGAAAAATAATTCACAAATTGATTTCCACACAAATATAAGGGAATATTTGACTTTATTTTGGGCGATCCACATTTCATATTATTCCCACCATTTCCTTCATGTTCTATCCTTGGCCAATTTCCTCTAATGTGGCATGATTTATCAATTTTGGACATTATACTTTGCAACTGTGGCCCTTGCCACCACTTTGATAATTTATTATGAACATTTCTAGGTGACTTATGCCCTTGTAATACATGGAAAAATTTGGGCACATTACAAGTCCTCCCATCCCAATATTGTTTGTTCTCAAGCAATGAAATCAACTCCACATAAATAATTAATCCAAAAGATATATTACCATCAATATCTATTGTACCAATTAAGAAGGCCTATAATGAATATACTCCATCGCATACTGTTGGCATATGTTGCACTCCTTCACATATTCTAATGCATAATCTTTGAATTTTTTACTTAAATACATTTTAATCGCCCTCATGTGAGTATCTAAGCAACCAAGGTGACCATCTAGGAAAGGATTATGGGCAACTTCAAAAATCTTCTCCTTTCATACCCATTTGAGCACTAAATAGGTTTGGTCTTTGAAGTGGATGGATATCATGTGTTTATATTCATGAATCATCCCATTCATACGTTCACATGCAAACCATTGTTGCTTCCATTCATTAAGTTCAATCTCACCCTCAAGTTTTCACTTAGCCAAAGCATGCATATGAGCTAGCACCTCCTTGTCATAGTGTGAACAAGGCTTTCAATAGAGCTGAAATTTGTTGTTCAAACTTTTTAATATGGACCAATTTGAGGTGGAGAAAATACCCTCCATGTAGAAACCATATTTTAATTTCATCAAGTAAGATATATCAATACATGTCATCATCCCTCCAGCTCCATACCCAAGCAATATCCAAACATGCAATGCAACTCCCAAACTAGGAGGAGACTTTTCCAACAACCCATAGTGAACCAATATGTAATAAAAAGGAACCAATAAAATATTACTAAGTATCTTGTTGTATTCTCTTCTCATGTAAAATGGTGAATCCATAAGTGCACTAGCCAAACCAATGCTCATACATGCACATCCCATATATGAACATTAGATTACAAGGATATGTCTTCTATATAAATTGTTCTTCCACGAAAAACTAATGATGATGATGATGAATGTGAAGATTAATTTTGAGAAGGTTCTTATCCTCATGTATCACATACCCCTTCAGATATTTCTCTATCATGCACTCTGCTACATGAATATTCTAGTTGGAATAGTTGATACCAATAATGATTCTTGGTCCCCAATGAATTTAAGAATTGGAAAGTGTCTCCTACCTCCCTTCCTACTCTTCCCAATTTCAACATGTAGAGCCTTATGAGGACTCCCACACCACCAAATAGAAAAATAGTGTGTCCATCCATCATAAATTTTCCCGTGTAAGGAGATATCCAACTACTCCACAAGGATAAAATCATGGAAATGAAGGTTAGCTATCCCTCCTAGATCCCACTGAACAAGTTGCATCCTCCCAAACTCTAATTCCATTAAGAACAATATACCGCTCCATGATATAACAATATCCCAACACAATATTGGAAGCTCGTAACTCCCAATGCCGAATTGAGACTTTGTGAGCCTATCCAATAAGGCATGAAGCTCGTCTTGCCCCAATTGTCCTCCAATCACATGATTTCTATCACAAATACTTGTTCCACCAAAGTGTCTCAAGTTGAGGTCCCATGTTTGGCCATGCATGAAGGATGGGAGAATCAAATAACACCCATGGGTTCCCCCACTACTCAAATGATTCCAAATAAGGAATGCATCAACCACTCCCAAGGGGCTGATCAAACAATCAAGTTATAATGGAAGAGAATTGTTATTAGGAATATTACACCTTCTGTTTGTTCTCAGGAATATTGCACATTCTATGGATAGAAGTTGTTCCTCCGGTATGAATGGTTCAGATCCAGAACAAATGAGTGAACGACAAAGGATGAAGACCTTCCCTGAATGCTGTAGACACCTAGAATACTATTTCGATCATGAACCTGTGTACCCACAAACATGTCAAACATACAAGCACATCAAATCTACCAAAAATTCATCTACATATCCATACTAGTGACTAAGGAATCTAATAACATATACATGTGAAATAAAAACAACAGATATGCGGGACATAAATTAACTTTGCATTAAGAATGTATGAAGAATCTTACAACCATTTCCTTAGTGTCTACCAGCTCCTCCATGAGACAAACACTTCATCCCCATAAGCTCCAACTTGCTCTCTATCCTCTCTAATGATTTGGACTAGGTAGTCAATTCAACAAGATAACAATACCTATTTAGTTCCTTCCCCTCAACTATGGATATGAGCTTGTATTTATAAGCCTCAATGGATAGGGATAGTTGAGAGAATTATGGGTGAGGTGGCTCTAAGATCCTACCAAGAGGGATATCGAGCTCAACTAACCCATATTGATAGGGATAAGGGAGGACACAAGGATCATGATCTACAAGTCTTGAGAAACTTCTATTTTTCCCATTTTACCTAGGGTACCGCTTTTGTTCCCTTATGACAAAGTGGTTTAGGTGAGAACCGATTCAACAACAAAGCACTTCCGCGGTGGCACCACTTCTCTATAACAGGATATAGGTGGTGCTGAACAAGGTACCACTCATCAGCCAAAGGGTAAGCAAGGTGCTAGGTTTTTTCAAGTAGAATTGACAAGCAGAGCAAGTTTCCACTCCAAGTTTTGGAATTAAGGGAAAACATAGGAGTTAAGGATCTCATCACATGATGGTGACAGGATTTAGGTATAACAGAATGCCCCCCAAAGCATGAGTCTTAGAGGGATATGATAAGTGAGAGATTTGAGAGAACAAGTTTTCACTTTGAGGTGAGAATGTCAACTCGATCGGAGAATGTCGTCAAGTAGGCATCTGTAGTACATCAATACTTTTGACTCATAGAAAAATGTAACCAACTCATGGCTGCAGACCAATACAAGGCAGATCCATTAGAGGAATAACAAGCATGGCTACTAGAATATACATGAGATCAATGTGAGAGAGGACTCAAACTTGGACATAGCTACCAGACATACAATGTAGATCTATGTCATAGAGACACAAATTTGAGCATATCCATGACCATAGAGATGTGGATCCATGCTAGATATACAAAACTCCATCGCAACCTGGGGAGAGCGATGAGTGCTAAACAAATACCCAGGGTCTTTGTCTCATCTTCCACAAAGTATGATTCTATCCATGTGATTACAATGTTCTAAAGTCGAACATGGTAGAAACCACTTGATTACTGGCCAATGATGTGAACTGTTAACAAGTGCGAGGGAGATCACCATTGATGTCAATGACTCCCAAGGTACCCTAGTACAATCTACTGAGCATCAATAGATGTCTTGATGTCTAACACCAAGTTGATTCTATTGATCAAAGGTCATTGATGTGAACCTATGTCAAGAGCAAGAGAATTTGTCATTAAGGCATACAGATCTCAAGGTACTAAATTTGTTTCTAAGACTATTTCCTAGAGCTGATGTCGACAGGAATAGTCTCGTCGAAGGAGGGCCATGATGAGTCCCACATCGATGACACGAAACTTGGAACATAGTTCTAGAATGATGTGAATGAAGAAACCATAATACTGACTTAAAAGTACTGACACGAAGACTGTTTTGACTACAGAGGTAAAACTTCTTCAACTTCCCTTTGAAAATCGGGTGGCATGACAAAATACTTGGTAGCGTGACTAGACCAGACAAACACATATTGCGACGGTGGACAATGCATTCTTTTGAAAGACTCAAAGGAGTGACATGAGTCATGAAAGTGGATCATCACAGAGATCAGCTAAATACCCAATTGACTAAAATGATATGCAGACAAGTGCCATGTTCAAAGGTAATGACAAACTATTGCCATTTATTTGCAAAATGATTCCCTTCCCATTTCCCCCATCATGGTTGATGAGTTCCTATTTTGGTTTTTACGAGTTCGGATGTTATAGCTCATCCAAAGACAAGTCCAAACTCATATGTTTTATGAACCTAAGAGAGGAGGGGTTCATTCCCAAAAGAAGTTCTCTCAATGTTTGATTTAATGAGTCCAATGAAAGTTAACTCAGTATCGTTCATGTTTAGAGAGTCTGAATGACCACGGAAGAAGACTCCATAGGGTCCTTTGTTTGTAAAATAGTTCACCTGAACCGAAAAAGTGATAACCTACCATCAGATGAATGACTCTTCAAATGCTTCTATGAGCATGAAGAAGACAAGATCACTCGATAATCTTTTCATATTTAAGGAGCCCGAAAAGAGTTTAAAGAAGACTCCACTAGGTCTCTTTTCATGATGAGATATTTTATGAGCCTGAAAAGAATCAAAAAAGGACTCGGACCTTTGATGCTAAGTTTCAAGAGCATGACCAAAGTGTCGCAATAAATGCTCAAAATACTTTTTTTGATTTATGGTGGTACGAAAAGGTAAAAAATGAACTCCCAAAACTTGAATGCTACCACTCTTCTATCCTGCAATGACTTGAAAAACAAGTGTTAAATTCTCCAATAACTGAAATTAAGGGATTACAACTGATAGATTTTGAGTAATAAATGATTTTAAAATAAAACTATAACATGTCAAACCAGGAAATGTATATAAAAGTCATGTAAATAGTAAAAAATCAAAACATTTTACCATTTACCCATAGTGGAGAGCCTTTGGAGCATTTTCTTGGCCAGATTTTTAGTCATGGATATCGAGAGCATCTACCGTTGAATTCATGCACCGTTAGTTCTAGGTAATAGCTTAGACCCTACTCTTTAATTTCATGCTTTCAATTTTGACTTTTGGTGGTATTTTGGGCTTATTAGGCGAGCCCTAAAACCATGGAAGTGGGAAATGCTCTTATCCCTTGTGGGATAAGTGGTACCCCACTAGAACTGTGCCGAAAACACTGCGCACAGGTGGTGCCACTGCCTATCCTCAATGGGACACAAGCGGTGCCAGTCGTGGATAAATAAAAATGTATGCACAAGAAAAACTAGCTCGTTTTTGAGGATTTGGATGATTGGGAATCCTAGGCGGGAGTACTACGTCATTTCAGTAGACTGGTACGTAGAGTAGCCTAGGTAGTGATGTGTTACCATGAGCATCATTAGATGATGAGTGCATGATGTATTCACCGAAAGCTGATAGAGAGCTTCAGGACTTTTGTATTATGATTTTTTACCTGAAAGCCTGCTGCTTCAAATGAGGTCTCATGACCTATTTTTTGTAAAACATGTTCATATATATATATACAAACTTCGACTTGGTGTTTATACATCTCAAATGGTGAGTGTATTTTACATGCATTTTATGTGTCTTTTATAGTTTATTTACAATGAACCATATTTGATTTTCATGTCATGAATGGGTAATATGCCAGTCTAAGATGTAATTTTCCAATGAGTTCACAACTGCATTATGTTCCTTAGGGATATGCCTATAGGTGATAGTTTCAAATGACCTTTCTAAAAAATGTACCCTTCGGAAGAGACAGACAAGCATAGGATTCATAATGGTATAGACATGGTTTAAATGACAAACCATAAATTGCGAGTCCATCAAGACTACCAAGTTGCGAACATCTTGGGAGGCAGCTTCAGTCAAAAGACCTATGAATGCTCGATACTCGGCGATGTTGTTGGTAGCGCGACCAATACAAACCGCTCCTGAACTGAACAAATCATAAGCTAGGGAATAGAGAACCCAAGCAGTTGAGGAAAGATTCAAGGTGTGGCAGAAAGCACCATCAGTGAAGCCGTAGAAGGCCATATTCTCTACATGACCAAAACATGGTATAAATAGATACAGACACTAAACTCAAAACCATATTGAAAATACTTAAGCACATTGAAAGCCAAGTAATATACATATATACAAGATACTATCCAAGATATATCTAGGCATAGTACCTCTTTAGGTACAACTCATTGCGAGGTTGTCCTAAGGGGATCCCATCATAGTCCATGAGCTCATAGGCCCCTTTCTCTAAAACTTTGGAAATAATCAAAGGACTGTACCACATGGATTCGAACTTCCCTTTCCCTAGTTTGTCATATATCTTATCATAAGTCAAAACTAGGTCACCCTCATTAAAGGCATGAGGTTGGAAAAACTTGTCATATTGTGCCTTGATGTGTTTCTTGTGTGCCTCATTAGCTAGGGCAGCGTCTCTTCTAGTTTTATCAAGGTTATTCAAGTATAAAAACCTCTCTTCCTCTATGGAAGTGTTTGGGATAATTTTGACGTCAAGTTTCAAGGATGGAATCTGACATTAAATCGGCCAGACAGCTTCAAGTCCATAGACAAGCTGAAAAGGTGTGAAACCAGTAGTTGTTTTCACCAAAGTCCTGTAATCCCAAAGAGTAGAGAAAAGGATATGGTGTCAGTTTGATTTATGGTCTCCAGCCATCCGATGAAGCATCCTTTTCAAAAATTTGTTAATGGCCTCAACCTTACCATTAGCTTGCAGATAATAGGGCATAGATTTTTCATGATGAAAACCTAGATTGGCACTTAGTTCCTCCATTATTTGATTACAGAAATGTGATCCGTGATCAGTAACTATGGACTGCAGGACTTCGAATCTCGCTATCACATGATTGAACAGGAAGAGAGCGATAGTCTTACCATCCTCTGCATATGTAGGCATGACCTTAGCCCACTTTGTAAAATAGTCAAAAGCTACGATGATGTAACCATGCCCCCCAGCTGAGGTAGGATTACAATGCATATAATCAATCCCCCATTTGGCGAAAGGGCCAACAACAATGACAGGGCGTAACGGAGCAGGATGAGTGGGCATTTCTTAACAGCCTCATGACAATATTTAAATATTGAAGGACAAAAATAGCTAGCGTGAAGGATTTTATGGGATGTAGCCATCCCAGATAAATGATCGCCACATGCTCCAGAGTGGCAATCATTCAAAACTTGTTCAGCTTCCTCGTGGGTAAGGCATCACCGGAGAATGGAATCGATACCACGTCTATACAAAGTGTCATTCAATATGAGGTAGTATTTTGCATGGTGATGGATATGATGGCGATCGTTACGGGATAGAGTAGGATTAAACATTTGTGTCTAGAGATAAATGAGCAAATATCCATACCATGGGTCAGTAGTGCTTATTAGGAACAGGAATTCCTTCGGGAATGAATCACTAGGCTCAGATTCTGTCGAAGCACAGGGAAGATCACACATGAGCTCGGCAAAGACCAAGGATTTATTCGATGTGGCTTTGGAAAATTCTAGATCAAATTCTTGTAGTATGACTATCCATCGGGAGTACTTATCCCCGAGCACCTGACGAGTCAATATGTAATACATAGGGTTCTGTTCTTCCAATACGGTGGTTATGCGGAGCAAAATGTAGTAACGAAATTTTTGAACAGAAATGACCGTGGCCAATGCTAATTTCTCCACACATGAATATCAGGTTTTAGAATCCATGAGATTCTTATTAGCATAGTAGATCACGTGCTCCTGACTGTCAGGATTCTCTTGCACTAGAACCATAGCGATGGTAGTAGTGAAGGTAGCAATATATAAGAGAAAATCCATTGAATAATTTGGAGGGTGTATCATGAGTGAATGAGTTAGAGCATGTTTGAGATTATCAAAGGTATGTTGGGCTTGGTCATCCCAAAAGAACGGAGTGTCCTTCTTAAGGAGACTCATATAACCATGTGTTTTCTCTGCAAAATTGCACACAAAACGATGGAGGAAGTTTGCCTTTCCTTGCAAACTTTGGAGTTATAGAAGGTTGGTTGGGGCTGGTAGAGATAAAATGTAGAAAACACATTTATGAGGATTGAGACATATGTTATAATGATGACATCTCGAGAAAATGTCTCTAAGATGACCAGGGTGTTCCTCCCATCGTTGTGAATGAGCATGGAAGTTGTCAAGGTATGGTTCAACAATATGTTTTATATCATGAAATGCATAGGACATAGTGTGCTGGAAAGTGGTTCCAGCATTTTTTAGGCCAAATGGTAACTTCCTATATGCAAAGGTTACCCATGGGAAAATGAATTACGTCTTGTGCTAATCGGTGGGTAAAATCTCAATCTGATTATAACCTAAAAGACCATCCATAAATGAGAAGATGACACTTCTGGCATAGTTGTCGATAATCTGGTCGATATGCAAAGTGGGAAAGTTGTCTTTGGGACAAGTTTTGTTCAAATCTATGAAATCAATACAGACTCTAATGGTTCCCTGCTTTTTATTAACAGGGACGACATTCAATACCCATTCCATGAGGGGTACAGGATAAATAAACCATACTTTTAGAAGTTTCTCTATTTCCACTTTGATAGTTGTGGCTTTCCGTGGATGGACTTGCCTTAGTTTTTTCCTGACAAGTTTAGCAGTGGGATAGGTTTTTTTTTTCATGGAACATAATGGATGGGTCTATCCCCGACATTTCTTTGTAAGACTAGGCAAAAATATCACAGAATTCCTTGAAAAGTGCTATGTATGCTTCAGATTCTTCTGCTGAGCAATTTTTCCCAACATGAACATGCTCAAGGGTACCAGGCTTGGCTGATAAGTCAATTGGATTTGTTTGAGTAATGTTGCATAGGTTTCCTTCAGAATATGTGTCTTGCAACAATATAGGAGTTTGAGGTGTGTTGACAATGTCAGTGGAAAAAAGGGATGCAAAATCATGGTCTACCGAACTGGTGTTGGGGAGGAATGAGGATCTATGATGATGATCCTCTCATATAGGCCCATTCATACTCATGATCTCCATAATGGAATCATTGGAAGGAAAAGTACCAGAGAGATCATCCAAAATAGGAAGAGAGGGTTCTAACCAGTAGGGTAGGTGGCAAGGGTCCGAAGCCACTAGATGAAGATCATCAGTGTGGTCATCGGAAAGGGTTTGAATAACATTGTACATTTCTTCATGTGGAATCAACAATATTTTTTCCCTTTAAGTCATAATCAAACAATGAAATCATATTTACTATCACCGTGTCTATGTTAGGAGGATTTGATGGGAAGATCCCCATAAGGGACGAATCCTTCAGCATGCCTACCCCAATCGAATGGTAAGGAGGAGGGGATTGACCTAACATAGGGATGTTATTAGCCATAGAGGTAGTAACATCCGGTGTATAGAAATTGAGCTGGTCAATGGTAACAATTCTCCCTAGATGCAGAAATTGGACAGTTTGAAATACCGTCGAAGCGACAGCAATCATGGCATAAAACCAATTTCTTCCTAGAAGGAGGTTGTAGTCTAATGGGGCATATACTACTTCCACTTCAATAGAAACAGTTTTTCCCCCAATCTCGACTGAAAGGGTTGATATGAGACCATGGGGCTAGAAACCTCGTCCATTAAATGCTTTCAGAGTCATAGGTAATGTGACAAGCTCAGGAGAGCCAATAACTTTCCAACAAGACAGGGACAAAACCGAAGTTGAAGCTCCTTCATCTAAGATAGTTCTGAAGACCTTCTTTCTCACTACGTTCATTATGATTTGGAAAGCAAGTTTGTGAGTAGGCTAGACTTATAGTTCTCGACATTGAAATGGATCAAATTAGTATTATCCGAGTCTAAAGCTCCTAACGCAATTAACAAGTTTTTGTGCTGTGTAGGACAACTTTGGAGTACTTCCAAGGTAGACATTGCACATGGTTCCTGAGCAAGATCTTCAACTACATTATAAAATTGAGCAACTTGGGCATTAGGTTTAAAAACATCCTTCCTAAGAGTACTCTTGGGTGGATGCAAAACGATGTTGAGATTAGGTTTCTCGATGGTTAGGGGAACCAAGGATGAGGACTCGAGAGAACCAGTAGAGGGAGCTTTTCCTGAAGAAGAATTGTCTTCTTTCTTATCTACGGGTTTGTCATAACTCTGAATTCGATTTTGCAAAATAATAGTTTCTTAGGACATCATGTGAATTTCCTCTGAAGAACTAGAGTTTCCCTGATTAGACATGTGGTTTATCAGTTGTTGTTGAGAGGGAAAAGGATCCGTGAGAACTGCAGGTGTGGGATTAGTTTTCAAGAATTGGGTGATTTCATCACGATGAGGACACTCTTTCATGATATGGTCACCTCTGCATAGTAGACATGGATATTTTGCTTTTCTTTTTCCTTTATCATTCTCATTGGTGGTTGGTTTTGGATTCTCCTGTTGGTTTCCAATTTTTTTGTTGTTAGATTCACCTTTCTTTTTATTGTTGTTGGGAACTTGTATACTCTGAATGGAATTGACCTCAATGACAACCTTGGTAGTTGAATGAGTAGGGGTGGAAGTTTGGGGTTTCTTGGCAATTTTTTCTGCTAATGGGGACTGGATTGAACCAACAATCCCATCAACAGGAGTTTCTATTGGTGTCTTGGCAGGATCAGTGCTTGGGAGAGGAGCTTGAGGGATCAAGTCATACAATGTTCCAGACTGGGAATAGACCAGGTCCAGATATTAGGCTTGACTAATGGATTTCTCTTCAGTAACGGCACTTCCCATAGCCACATCTCGAGTGATTGGAGGCAACAACGATTTAGTAAACCAATCAGCTAACAACTGATCCAGGATAGGAGCCTTAATAAGTCTTCTCTGCCTTCTTGACTAATGGATATGATCAGATATGTGGGTGGAGGTGTTATGTCTTAGAGAAGTTAAGAGATCTGTACCCATTTCATAGCATATAGGAAGTTGAAAGTGTATAAGAAACATAATTTCCATAGAGCCAAAATCCACAAACTAATGTTGCAGAAGTTCAATGTACCATTTCATGGCACTACCAGTCAAAGTTTGCTGGAATATTCTTAAATGAACTGAATAATCCATAAGGGATTTTGAAGAACACCACAAATGGAATGTCATGACATGGTTTTTTGGATCATCTCCCTGCTTCCCATCAAACTTTGGAATGTCTGATGGTAACTTTACCAGAATGGGAGGCCACGAGGGGTTATGTCGAATGGGATAATTAATCAACTTGGACAAATCAGGCAAGTCCAAAGTTGGTAGGAAAGGTAACTAAAGATTAGGTTGCACATACTATTAATATTGATATGGCATATAAGTACCAGTAGGACTGTAAGTAGATTGATAGATAGGTTGTTGTGACAAAGAACCACCAGAGTATCCACCCTCAGGGGGTTGATTTCCAGGATCAGGAGCATTAGGACCGCTAGGGCCTCCGGGAGGAGGACCACCAGAGCCTCTAGGACCACCATGACCATTGGGACCACTAAGAATGTTGGAACCACTAGGACCACCTATATCACTAGGAGGAGGATCTCCTGACCCTCCAGGACCCCTGGGAGGTAAACCTCCAAAGCCTCCAGAACCATTGGGAGGAGGGACACCAGACCCTCCGAGACCTTTAGGAGGGAAGTCATCAGACTCCCCAGGACCACTAGGACCATTAGGACCATAAGTAGGAAAGCCACCAGACCCTCTAGGATAGGATAATTCACCTAATAACCTAGGTCTGGGGGGTTACCAACATACTCATTACTTGCAAACAGTTTGACTTTAAAAGCATAGAATAGGAAATAGGAAATTAGAAGGAATTACTTGTATTAAATGAAGGTTGATCCTTGCTATCTTCTCCCTCTCTGATCCACTTCCAAAGTCTCCAGGATAGTTCCTCCTTCACCTGTTAATAAACACTCTTCTAGATACAAGATGATTCATATATATAGATGCAGGTTAGGAAAATCATATATCATATTGAAATGTAGACATTTACCAAACTACAAGATATGAAACACATATGGAAGAAGTAATATCTTTATTAACAATAATAGAAAGAGTTTAGGTTACAACCCAATGTCTGAACAAGGACTCCTCTGTCACCAAAGGAATCTGAGTTTCTCTGCTCCAAATATTTATGTAGACAATCCACCAGCATAACTTTGCTCTCCAAGTATGACCCTCCAACCCCTTCCCTAAGGCCTCTATTTATATGGATGAAATGAAGCAGTTCTCGAAGGTAGGGAGGTTGTGGTAGTTAAGAAGATTAAGTTAAATGAGTAAACTAATCTTCCATTAGTGTGTGGTTTTATGTTTTAATGTTGAGGGAACCATTCGCGGGTCTGTAGTAGAGAAACCCGCGAATGATTCACGACTCTATAGAAGAGAAACCTGCGAATACAAGGATTCGTGAATTGCTGTATAGGAGACTCGCGAATGATGCGCGAGTTGTCAATATAGAGAGTCGTGAATACAACTCAACATGGAAAAATGGCAAAGTAATCAACTAGGTATATAGGGAATGTACTTCATCATAAGCCAAGGTATAGTGAATATGGGAAACCTCAATCCATAAGTGTCCTTTTGTGTGCCGACATGAGGGATATCAGCACTCGGACGGAGAGGTGCCATTCAGGTGTATAACAGATGCCCCCTAATGTGTGAGTTTAGAGGGGAACGATGGCCGAAATACATTATAATATTTAACTCAGGAGAAACTCAGAAATCCAGTGGAGCAGAAGGAGTACCTGAAACAAATACATAGTAATGTCATATACAAAGTTACATCTGAGGATGCTATGTTCAATTTACTGGAACACTAGCTCCTTTACAATATTTGAGTACATCATACGATACGAGTAAAAACCACGTATTTACAAAGGTGGATCAAAGCCACAATAAAATAATGATGAGTCTTCAAAGATCTGGAAGATGGATATAGAAATGGAACGTAGTCTTGCGCAACTTAGTTCATAAGTGAGGAACTAAGGTCTTCATAAAAGATCCCAAAGAACCAGTACAATCCAAGCCATGTGAATAAGGGTAAGCTGAAGTCGAACATGGAAAGGATTCAACAGTTTGTCAACCAATAGATGATAATTGAAAACTGAAGCAAAGGAGTTCACCAATGATGAAAGTGAATCCAAAGGTACTATCGTCAAAACTCTAGGTCATTGTCATCAGGAGGTGCTGAAACGGAACCATACTGTGATAAGGAAGGCAATGGATCCTCCAACGGATCACAAGAGTGACTAGGAACTGGGCAAAAAGAAGGTAGACACAAGTAAATGGATAACAGATATAAAAGTGATGGGATCAGGTGATACATCAGACATTAGGTATAATCCTTGAACAGTGAGAACGACACAGAGATGACCCAAGGGAGCATACAACAGATAGATAGAACAACTAGAATTATCTGTCATGTAGGAGACATGATCAGATTCCCCAGGTATAATGGACAAGAGGAGGAGTCAAAACTCAAAGTGATAGTTGAACACAAGTGTATACTGAAACATGGATATCGGAAGGCAAAGAGTGCTATGTTCAAGGATGACATGCTGCCATTACTTAAAACAAGAGAAAACTTCTTCCTTACCTTCCCTGTTAAGTTTTAACGAGTCCAGGAAAGCCAACTCGGTTCCCTCTTCATTTTTTAACAAGCTTGAAGAGATGGGAAAATAATGCTTGATACACTGATCCGTGGATTTAATGAGCCCAAACTAGTACATGCTCATGCGATATTTTCACATTTAGAGAGTCTGAAAATGCCAAAGAAGACTCCAGGGGGGTCCTTTTTCGTCCAATTTAGTCTCTTGAGGCCAAAAAAGTATAAAACAAACCACAAAAGAACTCTCTTAACTTCCGAAGAAGAAAAGGTGAACCTTTTTCATACTTAGTCGGGGAGGTCTGAAAAAGATTAAATTACCACCTACCCAACGCTCCTTCCATAACATCATAAAATAGCTTGAGTTTTACGAGTGTGAAGGAAAGCAAGATCACTCAGAAAGATCCATTTGGTTACGAGAAATGGGGCTTACAACAATAAACTCGTTGCTTTGTTCTTTAGTGTTTAACGAGCATGACAAAGACACAAAGTACACTCAGAATATTTTTCATGTTTGGGTCCAGAGCATGAAAAAGAGAAAACTAAGCTCAAACCGGGTGTTCCTTTTCCGTAAGTTTAGTCCCTCAGGTCCGGAAAAGTGATAAACCTATCCCTGAGAATACTCTTCTCAATTCCGAAGAAAAGAGAGTGATCCTTTCTCGTATTATTCCGCATGGTCCGAGAAAGAGATAACCTACCACCAATGCAGATGCCCATTCACATATTCTTAACGAGCTTGAACGGACGAGATAACTCGGCAGTCAAGTCTATTTTGAAGGAGTCAGACCTGGGCCTAAAGAAACTCCATAAGGGCGGGGAGTCCTATAAAGGGATAGCTTGTAAAGAAAGATTCATAAGAAGCTTTATTTGGTGTGAAAATTAGCTATGAGGAAACCCCTGGGCCTGAAACAGTGACGAAAATGAGTACCAAAGGATGGCAATGGCATATAAGAATGATACTCATAAAAAGGGATCCTAGCCACAGAAGAACAATGGTAGAGACAAGGGACTAATGGCTTAAAATACCATAGTCCATGGAAAAAATGTTGAGTACTAAGGTTAATGTGGAGTGATAAAATGCCAACAAGTGTTGGAATGAGCAAAAACCACCCTATAGAAGCATCAACACTTTGTAAAAGTTGGTAAACCTATTCCAAGGGACAAAAAGGGTGATATTAATCAATTGTCATTTCAAACTATATAAAAAGACCCACTTTACGAAATTTTATTTCTATTAATAGTTTGAAAATCAAATCATTTCTTACCATTTGCACTTTTGAACCAAAAAGGGAAAGTTTACCCTCTATCTTTGATTTCTTTCCGTGGACAATTGGACCATCGGAATTCAGATCCGTCAGCTACAGGTAACTCTACACCCTGAGCTCTTCATTTTCATCCAAACAAATTTTAAAATTGATGGTCAATTCAGTTTATTTCATCAACATAAAAAATGATAAAATGTATTCGCGGGTTGCTACGCATGAAAGCCACAAATACGCATTTCATGCACGAGTTGCTGCATAGGGAAGTCGTGAATGACTTGCGACTTGTCCTAATGGACAGTCGCGCATGCTGCGCAAAGGATAAAAGCTTTAAAAATGGTTAAAAATTTTAAATTTTTATGGTGAAATACTGAGTTGAACTATGTTTATTTGTCAGGGAAAACATGGTGCTGGAGTGGAGGGAGAGGGAGCATGAGATGATGGACCAAGCATCTCTCCAAAGCCCGCCTACCATCCAAGCATTGCGGAATAGTGGGCTGCTCAAGTTCTTTTGCACATCACCTATGCAGGCCAATGTCTGCATATTAGAGTTCTTAGTCCATTATTGGGACCATGACCTGGGGATGTTCAATATCCAGGGTGAGACTTTGGATCTTACCACACAGGACATCTATTTCATTACCGAGTTATCACATTGGGGAGCACCGGTGAACCTGGAGGGCACTGGCAGGGGTGGGGACCCCTTGAGTGTCCAAAACTATGTCGATGTATTTTGCAGGCCAGGTACTCAAAAGAAGGGCAGCAGCGTTCTCATAGCAGATATTCAGGATCTTGCATTACAGGTATTAGCCAGTACTATAGTGAGACTTTCAGGGTCAACAGGATTACACATGGCCACCAGGACTCAGATGAGAGTGGCGGTGGACTGCTTTAGAGGCACACTCTTTGATTGGTGTACAGGGATTTCCCCCATCATGAGGAGGAAATTATCTAACTGTAGGAGGGGGAGACGAAAGAACTTTGGCTATGCTAGTATATTGGTAGCGTTCTTCTTTGAGAGGTTGCCAGCTATGAGCCCTGCGATACCCTTATAGGTCCATCATCCACGGCAGCCGAGGCTGAGCCGGTGGGGAGATATCTTCCTCCGTCAAGGAGGAGGAGATGTAGTACAGAGCATGTATGACGATGATTTCTATTCATGGTGGGAACGGCAGGTGCCGGTATTGGAGCAGTTTCCATACGCTGGGTTAGATTTTCAAGGTGATCCAGACCTAGTCCTCCCTCCAAGAGGAGCATGGGGAGAGATGGGTAATTATTTTTATTTTTTATCATTATCAAATTTTTATGGATTTTCAAATGATAGGATATATACATATGCACAATTCTAACCCTACTCATGTGTCAAAATGCAGATATTGGACCAGTCCGCCCTGCAGGTCACCCACGTACCTTTGTACGTCCTGTTGCAGGGGGAGACCCAGGATCGATCACAGTACTCAAGGCAAAGCTAGGAAGGCTGACCGAGCGAGTACCTAAGATACGGATAGAGCATCTCCCTGTAGCTATGCAGGAGTCCGTAGTTGGGGTTCCACCGGCCTGGCTACGTCTTTTCAGACGTGTAGCCAGAGCAGTATGTGTATATAGAGATGTAGTGGAGGCTACCGAAGCCGAGGAGGCTGAGGAAGCCAGGGGGCACAGAGATCATGGGGACCAACCAGGTCCCAGTGGCCATGGCGGGCAGGCTTAGTTTTAGGAAT
>LPNX010863756.1:448076-485280 GCA_001517045.1 Pseudotsuga menziesii | reverse complement strand
CTGCCCATTTTGTGAAATAGTCGACAGCGACAATGATGTATTTGTGCCCCCCAGCCGAGGTTGGGTTGCATGTCATATAATCGATCCCCCACTTCATGAAGGGGATTACCGAGACAACAGGAAACAAGGGAGCAGGATGCGACCGCATTTTTCTGGTGTACAGCTAACATGGATGACAGCGTTTCACAGCTTCCACACAATCTTTAAAGATGGTGGGCCAGAAATACCTGGCACATAATATCTTCTAGGCCGTTGCTAACCCAGATAAATGACCCCCACACACTCCGCTATGGGAATCATTTAGGACAATCTTCGCTTCCTCATGAGTAAGGCAGCGACGCAAGACAGAATCTACCCCTCTTCAATATAATGTATCTCCTATTATGAGGTAGTTTTTAGCATGAAGACATAACTTGCGTCGGTCTTCCCTAGAGTAAGCGGTAGGATACTTCAAAGTATGGAGATATATAAGAATATCTCCATACCAAGGATCAGAGGTTGATATAAGGAAGATGTGCTCATCTGGGAATGGGTCATCTTGAACCACTACATCTTCTTCCGTGGGGAATTCTGCTATAAGCTCGGCAAAAACTAAGGACTTTTTGGATTTAGCGGATTGGAAAACCAAGTCAAACTCTTGGAGAATGACTATCCACTTATTGAATTTTCCCCCAACAATCCGTTGGGATAAAACATATTGGAAAGGGTTTACATCTGCCACTACAGTAGTGGTCCTCAGTAAGATGTAGTGCCGTAACCTCTGTACAGCATAAACAGCCGCTAAGGCTAACTTCTTGACGTGGGAGTACTTAAGCTCAGGCCCAACCAGAGCGCGGCTAAGATAATAGACAACATGCTCAACGAGCTTGTCATCCTCCTAAACTAGCACTACCCCAATGGTAGACTCCGACGCGGCCAGATATAATAAAAAATCCCTAGAGTAATCTGGTGGGCGTAATAAAGGAGCCGACAACAAGGATTTCTTCAATGCCTCGAACGCGAGTTGTGCAATTTCATCCCATACAAATGGGGTGTCCTATTTAAGTAGGCGCATGAAACCTTTTGTGATCTCGGCATAATTAACGATAAAATGTCGAAGGAAGTTAGACTTACCTTGTAGACTCTGAAGTTGCCTAAGTGAATGAGGAGGAGGCAGATTTACAATGGCCTCGACTTTTAAGGGATCCACCTATATGCCCCTACTAGAGACAATGAATCCAAGCAATCTACCTGATTCGACACAGAAAACACACTTGTGGGGATTCAAGAGAATTTTATAGTATCTGCATCTCTCAAAAATCAACCGTAAATGATCTGGATGCTGGATCCTCTTGCGAGAATGAGCAGGCAGATCATCCAGGTAAGGCTCGACAATGGATTTTATATCATGAAAAGCAAAGTTCATGGCTCATTGAAAGGTTGCCCCTGCATTTTTCAATCCAAAGGGCATTTTTATATACGC
This sequence comes from Pseudotsuga menziesii, assembly GCA_001517045.1. Taxonomy (NCBI): domain Eukaryota; kingdom Viridiplantae; phylum Streptophyta; class Pinopsida; order Pinales; family Pinaceae; genus Pseudotsuga; species Pseudotsuga menziesii. Next base: position 483,818 of record LPNX010863756.1, on the reverse strand, counting down.
GAATGTACCCCAAGGGAAAATAAAAGCAGTTTTATGCTGGTCTTCCGGTTTGATTTGGATTTGATTGTAGCCGGAAAAACCATCCATAAAGGAGAATACCTCGCTACCCACACATGCATCTATGATTTGATCAATAAACGGTGTAGGGTAGTTTTCCTTGGGACAGGCTTTGTTAAGGTCTCGAAATTATGTACAAACGCGAATAGTCCCTTGCTTTTTATCAACAGGAACTAGGTTGGACACCCACTCAGTCAAAGCAAAGGGATATATAAAGCCTGCTTTCAACAGCTTTTCGACCTCTACCTTCACAGCCGCCGCTTTACGTGGGTTCACAGGGCGTAATTTTTGCCGAACTGGCTTAGCATCAGGATAGGTTGGGATCTCATGTTGAACAATAGATGGATCAATACCTGGCATCTCCTCATATGACCAGGAAAAGATATCGCGGAATTCCTTGAAAAGGGCAGTATAAATGGAAATCTCCTCCGGAGAGCAGTTTGCACCTATATAGATATTTTCCACGACATCTGGCTTTACAGAGATGTTGATCGGTATAGTAGTGAAAATGTTTGCCATATTCCCCTCGGCAAACACTCCTTCCCTAGGTAAAGGGTTGATAGGTGTATCAACATCATCCGACAGTCTCACATGAAACTCTTGGTTTTCTATCTTGCTTAGCTCTGGAAGGAAATAAGATCGGTGATGAAGATCCTCACATATCTTATCACGTGAACACATAGCTTCTAGAATAGCTTCATCTAAAGGTAAAACAGTGTCTAAGCAATCTATGGAATGTAAAGAGTTATCCGCCCATGCAGGCATATAAACTTCTTCCAGATCATCCGAGACTGTAAGAGGATCTGGAATGGGATCTACAGTGGTTTGGGTAATAGCTTCATACACCACTTCCACTGCAGATAAGGGCACTTCCGGTTCTTGAGGGGTTGGGAGGACCCAAGGATCAGTCCTATCGACCACCGAATCAATGGAATTCCCTATAGTAGTAGAACCAAGATAAAGGACTCGAGCTGGAATATCGAATGTTCCCATCAATGATGCATACAGTCCAACCCCCAAGCTCTATGCAGTAGGTTTGGCCTGATCAACCAATGGAACAATGGAATCTTTAGACTCTAAGCGGCCTTTACGAGTAAAATCAAGTTGGTCAACACTGACCAGCTTGCCCTCATGTGGAAATACCACGACACGAAAGACAGCAGATGCAATAGCAGACATTGCATAAGTCCAATTCCTACCCAGAAGAAAATTGTAGTCCAATGGAGCATCAATCACTTCGGCTTCAATAGAGACTGCTTTGCCAGCCAACTTAATCTCGAAATCCGGTAGGATACCATGTGGACGGAAAGACCTTCCATCAAAAGCAGTAAGTAAAGTGGTTGATGGGACCAGCTATGGGGATCCGAGAGCTTTCCAACAAGCCAGGGACATAACACAAGTAGAGGCTCCCTCATCAACAACCGCTCGTCCAATGGTCTTACCACCATGGACAACATCTATCAATAAAGATACATGATAAGGGAGGAGAATTTTAACCTCAGAGAGATTAAATTTTGCTAAGAGACTCGAAGAGTCCATGCTACCTAGAGCTGCTAAGAGGGCATTCCACTGAGCGGGGCAGCTCTGTAGCACCTCCAAAGCTAACATTGCACATGGATTCTGAGCCAAGTCTTCAACCACCGAGTAGTTAGAAGCGGCTCGGGCATTTGGGTTATGCAAAGTCTTCTTAAAGACACCTTTGAGTATCTTTGGCATTGTTTCCGTAGGTTTTTCTATAGTGAGAGGGTTGGAAGATTCAACTATAGCTTTACCCTATTCATCGGTCTCCTTCTCATAGTTCTTGTTCCTGGTTTGTAACAAAGTTGAGGATCTAACCATGTTGATATAATTAGGGTCAGGAGCAGTTTGACTGCCCCCTGCTACGATAGAAGCTGAAGCAGAATTCTGCCCTTGGGGAAACGGATCCTTCAAGACAGCCGGCGGTTGCATTTGTAACAGCTTCTGAGCTTGTTCCATGAGGGGACAAAGATGAGTAAGATGGTCCCCTTGGCACAACTTACAAGGGAACTTGACTTTATTCTTTTCCTTTTTTCCCCCATCAACATTGTTTGCAGGCTTTGGCTTGTTTTGATTTTGGTTTCCCTCCCCCTTTTTACCTTTCTTCTTCTTCCCGCCGGGCTGCTGATTTCCCTTCGAAGAGGTTTGTGCAAAAACATTTGCACTTTGGGAGGAGGGGGCAGTCTTTGCTGCCTCCGCCGTAGATTGTTTGACAGACAATTGGTGAAGTTGTTTTGTCAAAGACTCTACAGTGGGAGAGTTTACGGACCCAACCACACCATCGGCATGGGGTCCAGGCTTGGGTTTCTTGGCCTCATGTGAATGCCTTGGTGCCTCAGGGATGATTTCATATAAAATCCCAGACTGTGAATAAATCAAGTCCAACTGTTGGGCCCTGAGTATGGCTTCTTCCTCACTAGTCACTCCTGATGTGAAAACATCCTTAGATATATAGGGTAATAAAGATTTAAGGAACCATTCTAATAGAAACTCAGGAGGGATGGTAGATTTGATAAGGCTCTTTCACCTCCTCCACTCTTGGATATGATCCGAGATGTGGGTTGCCTTGTTTTGTCTAAAGGTGGACAACAAATCCGTTCCAAAGTCGTAACGGACTGGAAGCTGAAAGTGGCTAAGGAAAGCGGTAGCCAAGTCCCAGAAGCTGCTAAAAGCAGCAGAAGGTAGCTCAATGTACCATTTTGCTGCAGTGCCTGTCAAGGTCCTCTGGAACAACCTCAATCTCACTGAATCTTCATTCAATGAGTTGGAAGAACACCATAAGTGGAAGGTGGTGGCATGTGCCCTAGTATCTTCACCAGCCTTACCTTCGAACTTAGGGATGTCCGAGGGAATTTTGGTGGGAATAGGTGGCCACAAGGGGTCATGCCTCATCGGATTTTTCATCAATTTTGATAAGTCTGGCAAATTCAAAGTTGCTAGAAAAGAAAGCTTTGGCCTAGCCGGTGTACTAGAGGTACTAGCTTGGGGATTAGAGGGACTTGCCCACGATCGCCCATAAGTAAAAGTGGGGTTGCCCCCAGACACTGGTTGTGAAGTGGGAAGGTTGCTTTGGAATGGATTCCATTCGTAAGCCACTGGATTTTGGGTGGGAGTTGCAGTGTAAGTGGTTCGGGCCGTCCCCATAGAAGTTGGGGTCTGAAATACTGGAGCAGGTATCCCTCCACTAAACAAAGAGAAGGGAGAGCTCGTGTATGGGACCGAAATGGGGGTTTGGTATCTTTTCCTGTAAGAGGTGTTGCTGCCAAACTGCACTCCTACATATGAAGGAGGTGGACCTACGTATGGATTGGATGGGGGTATGTGCCCCCCATTCCAAGGGAATCCTTGGACAAAGGTCGAGGATCCCACCAGACCACTGTGGGTAGTGTAAGGGAAGGAATAAGGAATTGTAGGCATACTAGGAATCCCAGTATCCATATCACCACACATACTTCCTATGTTCGAGTAAACCGGTGGTTGGACCACCCGGTTTGCTGGAGTTAAGGGTGTGGAAGGTAAACTAGATCTAGGGGTACTAACCGGGGGAGGTAGTACCCCTTCAATCGAAAGGGTTGAGGTGAAAACAAATGAAATTTCTCCCTCAAAAGACATAGCTCTACCTATAGGTACACCTAGCACTGGTGAACTAAAAGGCCTAACCTGCACGATCACTCGATCGTTCAAATCAGTCAAGGGGGTATTATAATTTCTTGCAAACTCGTCAGCTTGCAATTATTCTACCTCGACTGTGTCAAAGTCAAAGAGGTTAGCTATTAATTTTGGTTCACCAAGAACCTCACTTACTCCTACTGGTTCAAAAGAACCACCTGTGCTTAATCTGCGCCTTTGGGGTAAAGGTGGAGGTTCCAGTGGTGAGAGAGGAGGAAGGTTTCTCAACCTTCTTGACCTTCTAACAAGTTGGTCCTCCAGAATTAAGACTTTAAAAAATCACACCCTAAGGCCAACTAAACAGAAGCAGATCCACAGAGCATACACTAAAAAGATCCTAGAGTCTCAAGCAATCAAAACATGCTATAAAGATATGCTTTCCAGAAGAAAGCTGATGAACAGTTACTTGGTGTCCTTGAGGGGTTCTTAGGCACAAGCGAAGGAATCACCCAACCGCCCTCCTACACTTTCCACAAGGGTTACCTTCCAAGTCTGTTCAAGGTGAACCAGAAATAACCTTCTGGTTTACCTGGGTATGAGCCCTAAAAAGACAAGAGACTAAGGCTACCTTGACAATACCTACTGTCTGGGGGGACATTCGCAAGCCGAACTCGTATGCATGGGCAGGGTAGCTGAGCCCGAAACTCTGTCTAGGACAGAATCCCTAGATGCGTAAAAGTCATGGGTTACGTTTTGACAAGGATTCGGGGGGTTATCCCCTCTGTCCAAGCCTCCACGCGGCCTAGTGCTTAACTCCCATTTGAGAGGAGCTTCCCAGATACAGCGGTAGAACCAAGGATTTACCTAATGAATGGTCCACTACGTCTGAGTTTATAATTTGTGGGAAGTTTACACTCCCTAGCCCACAAATCTAGCCTAAGCTAGTAGGTGAAAGGCCCTAAAAATAAAAACTTACTAATAAATTTTAATTTTATGTGCTAATTTTAAGGGCTGTTCTTTACAAAAAGGAAGTGGAAGTGATGGACTGTGTGGTGTTTTGACTCAGCAGAAAATAAATGAAAGTAAAAGTGCATTTAAAGCAAACTAACACTATAAAATAAACTTCTTTTCATTTTTTCAGATATATATTGATGAACTAAGAGCACTTAATAAGAGAAACTAGCCTATGTTTTTGTATTTTTCTGAGATAATATTCTTTAAAATGAAACAAACACTACTTTATGCAAAAATTACAATGCAAAAGATTAACTATGTTTTGTTTTTCACTTTAAAAAATGCTCAAAAAAAGTACTATGCATCTACAATGCACTGCTTGAGTAAACTTGACACTTATGGACTGTATAAAAACTACAAACTGAAGTAAACAGGCACATAGGACCAAAAGACTAGCAAGAAAAGCAGGCTAGGACCCTAGCTTGGGTGCAAGCATTGACACAAAATCAATGCAGACTTTCAACAGGCAAGTGCAAACCAATAACTGACAGAAAGCAGACTGGAAAGACAGAGTCTACGACCTTGATCACTGATCTAGACTCAGGCACTCTCACCAACAACCCAAATAGGCCAGAAAACTTCAAGATGCAAACGGTAAATAAAACAAGTAAAAAAGGACTCAAGGGCTTTCAAAAGCACTAGGATGTGATCACCTGAGACATCCAAACAACTCTACAGCACTCTTAAGGAAAATCTTCTTAGAAAAAAGGACTTATAACAGGAAAAAGAACAAGCAAACTTTCATGCAGAAATCCCAGTTTCCAGGAGTACTCGCGACTGTCTAGCAGTGCAAGTCGTGAATGATTCACGACTGTTCAATGGAACAACCCGCGAATGCAACTCAGTATACACGACTATCCAGAAGGACAACCCACGAATGGGTATAAAACTTTCTCAAAAACAGAGAAAAAAGACCCAAGACTTTCAAATTCCGATGTAATTAAGAAGCAGGATAAAAATCACAAGCAGACTTCAAGCAAACACTGGCCAGGAAACAGAAAAAGACCTAAAGCAGACTAGGCTTCCCCAGCGGAGTCGCCAGTTCTGTTGTATAGGATAATTCACCTAATAACCTAGGTCTGGGGGGTTACCAACATACTCATTACTTGCAGACAGTTTGACTTTAAAAGCACAGAATAGGAAATAGGAAAGTAGAAGGACTTACTTGTATTAAACGAAGGTTGATCCTTGCTATCTTCTCCCTCTCTGATCCACTCCCAAAGTCTCCAGGATAGTTCCTCCTTCACCTGTTAATAAACACTCTTCCAGATACAAGATGATTCATATATATAGATGCAGGTTAGGCAAATCATATATCATATTGAAATGTAGACATTTACCAAACTACAAGATATGAAACACATATGGAAGAAGTAATATCTTTATTAACAATAATAGAAAGAGTTTAGGTTACAACCCAATGTCTGAACAAGGACTCCTCTGTCACCAAAGGACTCTGAGTTTCTCTGCTCCAAATATTTCTGTAGACAATCCACCAGCATAACTTTGCTCTCCAAGTATGACCCTCCAACCCCTTCCCCAAGGCCTCTATTTATATGGATGAAATGAGGCAGTTCTCGAAGGTAGGGAGGTTTTGGCAGTTAAGAAGATTAAGTTAAATGAGTAAACTAATCTTCCATTAGCGTGTGGTTTTATGTTTTAATGTTGAGGGAACCATTCACGGGTCTGTAGTAGAGCAACCCGTGAATGATTCGCGACTCTATAGAAGAGCAACCCGCGAATACAAGGATTCGCGACTTGCTGTATAGGAGACTCGCGAATGATGCGCGAGTTGTCAATATAGAGAGTCGCGAATACAACTCAACATGTCAAAATGGAAAAGTAATCAGCTGGGTATATAGGGAATGTACTTCATCATAAGCCAAGGTATAGTGAATATGGGAAACCTCAATCCATAAGTTTCCTTTTGTGTGCCGACATGAGGGATATCAACACTCGGACGGAGAGGTGCCATTGAGGTGTATAACAGAGGAGGGCCACCAGACCCTCCGAGACCTTTAGGAGGGAAGTCATCAGACTCCCCAGGACCACTAGGACCATTAGGACCATAAGTAGGAAAGCCACCATACCCTCTAGGACCATTATGTCCCCCAGGAAGAGGATCTCCATAAGATGGTCCTCTAGCACCCCCCGCAGTATGTATAGGTATCCCCCCGATAGCTGGCATCTAGGACCAGTTAGGTTACCCCCATGGTGTGAAAGTATTACTAGGATATGGAATTATAGCACAAGACATTCAAGTAGGATTGGGTTGATAATTGATGTTTCCTATAGGTACTTGATTTGCTGTGTGACCATATCCCCAAGCGGTTTGATTGGTTACAGGTTGTACCCCTAAGGGATAACCTGAATTGGATGAGGGGTTAACCACATTCGTGTGGGTAGGAGGGACATAAACTATAGATTTATTTATACTATAGGTCTTCCCATGACTAGCTACAATTCCATTGCTGGATAACGTAGGTCGTGCCAGGGGTTTCCCTTGGCACTAGAAGGTATTGATGAAACAAGAATTGAATGTTGTGCCCCAGGTGCAGAAGACTAGGGAGGATTTGGAACAGACATAATATGGGAGGTGGTGGGGTTGGGAGTTTGACCCGGATTATGTGGAGTCACATTGTGATCTAGAATAGGTTCAATGGGTCTCATAGAATCAGCAAGTGAGTGATATCCCACGGGAAAAACTGTTGAACGAGGTGGTGGTGTACCCAATATGTTATCTATTTTCTTCTCAATTTCTTGTACACAGAGAATAGTTGCCTGGTATTGTCTATGTTCCTATTCATTTGGTGAAAATTCTTTAGAAGAGTTTAAACAAGTGCCAAATGAGGCAATGGCTTGTCTTATAGAGGTATCCCAAAATGGAGCATTGTGACCATAATCTGGATGGGTAGTATCATCAAGATGACCTTCTATGGGAGAATGGAACGAAGTATTACCCTGAGAAGGTTGTTGGGCCAAGGGAGGCATGTGCAAAGGATATGGATCTCTGTTTTTTGCAACCACATTTTCTCCCACTTGGGAGTTGGTAGCAGCTCCTTGGTCGATAACTTCCATAGGATTTTCTCCTGAAACAGGAATAAAATCAGGTGGCAAGACCTGTACTCTTCTGGACTATCTTAATTCAGCTAGTTTATACAGTTCTTATCTAACATAGGGTCTCAAAACTAGAAAACACACCAAAAATTTCCCTACTCAATATATAGTCCAAACAAGCAAACTTAAATGACAGGAGGAGTTCAGATAGTTAGGTCTCTCACTATGATTGTCAAGAAGTGCCACTCATGATATACCTCAAGGGTACATGCATAGTAATCTCCCCGAATTTTGTTTTTGGTTTACGGCTCCAAGTAAGATGGCCAAAGGGATTTTCTCATATATATAAGGTATCCTAGTGGGGTCTCTCGATATATGCAAGGTACGTGGCAGCTCAAATCGATAGTAGTTTTGTCTAATGCATAACCGTTCACAAGGGGCCTTCCTATATACAATTGAGTACATGAAGTACCTTTCTATATACCTCAATGGTACATGAAAGGCCGTTCGATATACCAATGGTATGTGGAAGAACCGTGTGAGTCCCAGGATGTAATGTAGACGAGTAACTACAGCTCCTACGCTTGACGATGCCCAAACACGTCTTTAACCTATCACTCAAATTGCTAAGTAAATTTTAACGTATAACTACCGTTAATTTTAAAGTGAACGTTAGGTGAATGCATGGAATTTTGACAGAAAAATAAAACCATGTAGAATGTAGATGCAAATATTTCACTTTACCGTTCGTGGTATGCCTACCTACGGGAGGGAAAGAGAGTATTTTCTTTTCATTTTGAAAACCAAAATTTCCCAAAAAACTACTTTAAACAAACAAATTTAAAGACAAGCAACACATTCCAAACTCATTTTTCTTTTTTGAAAGCAATCAAAGGGGTAAGAGTCTCTTTTCCTAAAAGAAAAACAACAAGCACTCTACATGCATATGCACTCTATTTTTTTTATTTTTCTTAAAACATAAATAGATCTAATTTAAAACTACACTATTTTTCTTTTGATGAGAAATTACTAATGCAAAAGAGAAAAAAGAACAAAGAGAACTTGAAATCTTGTGAGGCTAATTAGAGATCTAATGCCTTATGCTCAATAATGATAATGACCTAATCTCAATCAAAAAAAAATATTTTTAAAAGCAAAAAAGAAGTCCTCTATGGAAAAAAATGAAATTAAGATGCTAAGCAAATGGTTTTTCTTTCAGTCTTTATAGAAGATATGAAAAGAGATCTAACTGAAACCTAAGCTTTCAAAAATTCCTTTCAAAATCACAACCAACAAGCATGAAAGCAAATGAATGATTAACAAGCCTAATCTAGCTTTTGAATTCTTCAACCAAACCAATCTTTTACCACATAATTTTCAACCATGAGCATACAGATTCTAACACACAAGCCTAACAGTGCAGGGTTGAAAGCAAACGAACTCAAATTTTTGCAAAAAATGAGAAAAAACTAATTCTGGAACAAGGCCTACCTGGCACTGTGCTGGAGGGGTCTTGACAAAGCGATTCTAGACGAGCACCACTTCTAGATAACAGGACTCAGGCGGTGGCACCGCTTATGGCTAACAAAGTTCAGGCAGTGGCGCCGCTTGTTTCCAACAACACATGTGTGGTTCCCTGAATGGATCCAAAACAAAAGGTGAAGAAAAAATCAAGTTAGAAATTGATCAAATAAAATCAAAGTAAATATTGATGAATTAATAGTAAAAAAGAGCATATAGAGTCGAAATAGTTCACAAATACTTGTTCCACCAAAGTGGCTCAAGTTGAGGTCCCATGTTTGGCCATGCATGAAGGGTGGAAGAATCAAATAACACCCATGGGTTCCCCCACTACTCAAATGATTCCAAATAATGAATGCATCAACCACTCCCAACGGGCTGATCAAACAATGAATTTCTAATGGAAGAGAATTATTATCAGGAACATTGCACCTTCTATTTGTTATCAGGAATATTGCACCTTCTGCAGATAGAAGCTATTCCTCTGGTCTGAATGGTTCAAATCCTAAACAAATGAGTGAACGAAAAAGGATGAAGACCTTCTCTGAATGTTGTAGACACCTGGAATACTGCTTTGATCATGAACCTATGTACCTGCAAACATGTAAAACATACAAGCACATCAAAGCTGTTGGGATGCAGAAATGTCCATTTTTCATCCACTTTATCTTCCTCTATTCCTCACATTCCATCATCCCATTAACCTTTTATCATACCATTTCCATACATACATATGGGTTTCACCTTATTATTTCCACTTTATTTATTTTTAGTATTATAAGTGAATTTATGATTAAATATTAGAAAATTAACATGTTTTTCACTAATATCTCAAAGTATGGATGAGCTTTGTAATGTGTAGGAATATGTGAAGGATTAATTCAAAGAAAAGAATTCACGTATATCTCCTCCACCATTTCGAGGAGATAGTTATGGGAAGAATATTCCAAGGAGAAGATCATGGAGATTTGGTTGAGAGACATGTGGAGAATTTGTGAAAGATATGTGGAGGATTTGAAGGGATCATATCTTGTAATAATAGGAAAGTAGTTGAGTGGTTGAGTGAATAGTGGATCTCTCATTATGAGATGGTTATTTCCTTCATATATAAAAGAGAGTGCTCTCTCTTCATTTCATCATAATTATTGAATGGGATATTATCTTAGAATATTTTAGATCTTATATTATCTTAGAGAATATTATATTGTAGAAGTTAGTCTTGACTTTGTAATATGGAGAAGAGAATTATTAGATTTTGTTCATAATATTGGTTTTGATGCTTTCATGATTTGACATTTATTCTTGTGATGTAAATTAAGATTGTTTGATTGTTAATGTGAGCTCACATGTGTTGTCTTGTTGCTCCTCATATGTTGTCTTTTTTTTATGCAATTTACTTTCAGCCGTGTGTTTCATCTTCTAGCATTAGATTAGCAATTGCTTATTTCAGTTTAAGGGGGGTTAGATTAGATTAGTGTTAGTTTCACGGGGGGTTAGATTAGCTTAATTTCACTTCAGTCTTGCATATAATTTGCACGTGCTTCGTAAGACTACGAACCTCGGATTGACAAATTAAATGGCTGGGCAATTACTACAACGGAACTAAAACAACATTAATTCGGCCCAACAGTTTGGCGCCATTGCTGGGAAAGTACAATCGATTCAAGTGTAGATTTCAATTTCTGCAAGTGTGGTAGTGTAGATTTCAATTCCTGCAAGTGCGGTAGTGTAGATTTCGATTCCTGCAAATGTGGTAGTGTATATTTCAATTCCTGCAAGTGTGGTAGTCTAGATTTCAATACATGCAAGTGTGGTAGTGTAAATTTCAATGTTTGCATGAGTTATTTTTTTTTAGAGTGTTTTTTTTATACATAAATGGTTTATTTTTATTTAATATTTTCAAATTTTAGTTTTGGGTGCTGTAAGAATCCCTTTTTCAACATGGTTTAATAATGAGTATAAGTCTGGAACTACTCACTCATGCCTTGGCAAAAGATGGATTTTCCTCTTCCCAGGAAGAGGAGGTCTTGGCAGCAATAAGAGATTTAACTACTCCTCCAGAATCAAACAAGGAATCATCATCTGAAAACCCTTGCGCATGTGAAGGCAAACAAGTATTTGAACAGGAGATCGAGGAGGACCACGAGGAGTTGCAGCATGATCTGAGGAGTGAAAACTATGCCTACGAAAGCCCTATCGAACGATGGTTTCAAGAAAGAATGAGGGTAGAACAATTTAGTTTTTTTTTTTATTTAGTTAGAACATATCCACAATAGTTAAATTCGTTCATATTTGTATATTTCCATTATTCATTCATGGGATTGAAAGATAATATATTCCTATTACTGTTGCGTGTATGGCTACACTGGCTATTTGATTACACGTAACTATTTTCTAATTCCCAATTATCATAGAGTAGGTAGGATTTTATTTATAGTCTTTGCTTTCACCTAGAATAAGTATGCTCTCCTCCGCAGTTCGTGCGATTGCGAGGATCAGAAAGTAGGATGTTTTCTAAAATTTTCAGGAATGAATAATTAATGTTTTGCAACATGCTTAATTGATTTCATCTTTATTTTGCAATTCATTATCTCCATTAGATAAAACCTTTTTCAATTGTTAAATAAAAATAGTCCGTAACTTCATTTTTAAGCTGAAAAAAATGTTGAAATTATAATGCTGAAAGCATCTGCAAATCCAAGCTGAAACAACACAAATCTATTGCATTTTTTTTTTACATTTTGGCTTGTTAAAATTTGCTAAAACACAATCGGGACAGTCCTATTTTTAGGGACCATAAGGGCTTAGTTTTAAAACATGTTTCTATACAAAGTAGCCCTTTAATTATAGTTTCCAATCCAATTTGAATTCTTCAATTTGGTTCTAAAATGAAAAAGATATGGTCAAAATAATGACTGGGGGTGGAGTACGCAGCTCAAGAACATAGTTGGAACAGTCACGTTTTGGGAGACCTAATGGATGAATTTTAAAAACTTGTTTCTACTGCATACTATACTATAAATATAGTTTATAACACAATTTGAATCATTCAATTTTGATATTGTACGAAGGAGATATGACCAAAATACCGACTACCTATCATAAATCTGCACTCTAAAAAATTCTGCTTTCTCAGTTGTTCATTGGCATATTTGACCCATCAATTCTTATTGTATTCAAAAATTGTTTCTATTGTAGATACCTATATGAATCTATTTTCATCTCCAATTGGAATCACATCAATCCATCTTTTAATGAAAACTTTGTGCTAAAAATAGTGATCGTTGGTCTAGGCTGAAACTCACAAACAACATTAGGATGCAGGTTGTTATTCAGATTATATGATATACCATAACATAGAATTTTTAAAACATGTTTCTACTGGAAGTATCCCTATGAATCCACTTTATTTTTTCTTTGGAATCATTCAAATCGGGCATGAAACAAATAAGTTATTACCAAAACACTGTTAGGTAGTCTACGCCGGGCCAACATTTTGGCGTCGTTAGCAAAAGTGTAGAATTTGATTTAAGGATATCTTGCAAACCATGAGCTATTTTTTCCTGAACTTTGGACAAGGAATGAATAACATCATGAAGAACAACTATGGCAAGTTTCAGCTCAGTCCAGTGCACAGGTTATAAGAAAATGACCATCATCACCTACAACCAATTCGCATTTTTATCAAAATCCGTGATGTGGTTTTGTCTATTTTTTTATTTGGAGATACAATATAATGGTATTTACTTGTTTGCAAAATTTCCTCCCAACCCAATTTGTATTTTGTGAAATATTGGTTCAGGAAGTTCAGCTGCAACACATTTTTATTCATGCTCATCTACAAAAGTGTAGAAATTGAAATGGGCATATCTTTCAATTGGTAAGTTGGATTCTCATGATTTTTGGATAGGAACTGTATAATACCAATATGAAAAATATTCAAAATTTTCATCCCTATCCAATGTACGGTTTTTGAGAAAATGGCCATAATCACCTACAGCCAATTTGCATTTTTCTCGAAATCCGTGATGTGGGTTTGTCTAATTTTTGGTATGGAGATGCATTAAAATGGTAGTTACTTGATTGAAATTTTTTTTTCTTAAATTCAGTTTGACAATAATCACAGATGAAACCAGCACGAGAAACAGGTAATTTTCTTTGCAACTTATGTGCTTCTTTCTGCATGATATGTTTTCTTTTATGAACTTTTCACAATTTTTATGCTAGGTTGCATGAGGATATGCAACCAGATCAGTTGGGGAGGGAGAAATATATTCAATACATATTCACTAATAATTTTTCATGTAGGATTTTGTACTAAAGTTGTTTTTTTTTCAGGTTTTAGAGACAGTCGTATTTTGCTGCTGAAGTGATTTTTCAAAGAAACACAAAATTTTGAGAAACATACTTTGACAGACAGCCTGAAGGAGCTCTTACTCATGATGTTTTCTCATAAACATCATAACGTCGGTTGTTATATAGAAACCATCCATAAACTTGCGTCATGATTGTTTATCTATATTTTTCCTTCAGAGCACCTTCATCATCCATGTCTTGAAGTCCACTTTCCATCGCTTTATCTGTCATGACTTCACAGATGCCTATCTTTCTGAGTTGCATACATCCCTTTATCTTTTTTCAGTTCAGTTTTCTATTTCTAGTTTTCCTTCTAAAAAATAAAATCCAGGTCCTTTTCCATGACTACATGGCCTTGCCATATCCATTGCTTGACTATGAGATATTTTCACTTATAGTCCTACCAATCCTTTTATACCAACTCGCATTGACTGATGTGGGATTCCTTAAGGCCCACCTTTCAACAAGTCTTTCCCCATCGACCTCAGCACCTTATCTGGGATATAGACTAGAGTTCATTATTGAGTACTTGGAGGCTTGCATGCCTTAATGGCAAGTTCTCTTGCTGACAATCATGGGAATTCATCAATATCCCTTGATCGTCAGATCTTGCAAGTGGCTCGACATCAGCACATCTATTCGTACTTTGCAAGATGTACTTGGGTACCTTGGCACTCATTGACATCACTGATGAGTTTCCTCGCATTGGTTAATGTCATTCATCAATGGGCGATAATCCAATGATTTCTCTTCATGCTCGACCTCGACACATTTATTTGCATGACTAGAATTGTACCACAGGGTTTTGTAGCGGGTGAATACTATACATTATTTTCCATGACTCCACCAGTAGTTGCAGAAACATGACTTCAGATCTAAGAGTATACCACAGTTCCACTTTCTACCTTCCACATTTTCCATTATTTATCAGTATCAGTTTAGTATCCTCCACTTCACATTACAGTAGTTCCAACAGTTACAGCCATAGCAACATTTACAGTTACATATTCTCCATGATTCAACAGCAGCAGTTTCGATTCCTTTACTGCCCATGATCTAGTAGTTGTAACTGCTATAGCAGTGACACATTCCACGATCCAGCGGCATCAGCTACATTCCTATTGCATCGTTCATCTACTTTTTAGGTAAGTGGGGGTATGTTGTTTTCTAAACTTTAATCATGCAATTCCTTTCATGCTAGAAATGAATAATTTGGAAAATTCCCTCACCATGCTCCATTTCTTTCATAGCCCATGCTAGGTTGCATGAGGACATGCAACCACATCAGTTGGGGAGGAGGACCTATATTCAATACATACTCACTGCTATCATTCCATTATTTTCACCACCATCACCCATTTTTCATCTCATTTACCATTCATGAGCATTTATTTTTCGACAAATCCTCTATTGTACTTTGCTTCATACACATTGATATACATATTGGCATGATTCATAAAGAAAAGGCTTTATTATGCACAACGATGCTTTCTATACACATTAATAGCTTATCATTTTTAGTGAGTGTCTGGTTAAATGATTATGCAACTAGAAAACAGATGACGAAATGAATGTTGTTAACACAAGAACCAACATTCTTTACATTCATGGTTGTCACGCAAGAACCAACCATAAGGAAAATGCCAGCTGTTACTCATGCATTTCACATTATGAAATCAATGTTGTTAACACAAGAACCAACATTCTTTGCATTCATGGTTGTCACACAAGAACCAACCCTAAGGAAAACTTCAACTGTTACTCATGCATTTCACATCATGAAATGAATGTTGTTAACACAAGAACCAACATTATTTATATTCATGGTTGTCACACAAGAACCAACCATAAGGAAATTCCAGTTGTTACTCATGTATTTCACACTCTAGAAATATTCATTGTAAAAAAGACATCATCAATCAAAGCCAAAGTGTAGATGCCAAAAGTTCTTGAGAAGAGCCATACACGGTTGCATGAGGACATGCAACAAGTTCAGCTGGGGAGTATGTTGGGATGCAGAAATGTCCATTTTTCATCCACTTTATCTTCCTCTATTCCTCACATTTCATCGTCCCATTAACCTTTTATCATACCATTTCCATACATATATGTGGGTTTCACTTTATTTATTTTTAGTATTATAAGTGAATTTATGATTAAATATTAGAAAATTAACATGTTTTCACTAATATCTCCAAGTATGGATGAGCTTTGTAATGTGTAGGAATATGTGAAGGATTAATTCAAAGAAAAGAATTCACGTATATCTCCTCCACCATTTCAAGGAGATAGTTATGGGAAGAATATTCCAAGGAGAAGATCATGAAGATTTGGTTGAGAGACATGTGGAGAATTTGTGAAAGATATGTGGAGGATTTGAAGGGATCATATCTTGTAATAATAGGAAAGTAGTTGAGTGGTTGAGTGAATAGTGGATCTCTCATTATGAGATGGTTATTTCCTTCATATATAAAAGAGAGTGCTCTATCTTCATTTCATAATAATTACTGAATGAGATATTATCTTAGAATATTTTAGATCTTAGATTATCTTAGAGAATAGTAGATTGTAGAAGTTAGTCTTGACTTTGTAATATGGAGAAGGGAATTCTTAGATTTTATTCATAATATTGGTTTTGATGCTTTCATGATTTGCCATTTATTCTTGTGATGTAAATTAAGATTGTTTGATTGTTAATGTGAGCTCACATGTGTTGTCTTGTTTCTCTTCATATGTTGTCTTTCTTTTATGGAATTTACTTTCAGCCGTGTGTTTCATCTTCCAGTATTAGATTAGCAATTGCTTGTTTTAGTTTAAGGGGGGTTAGATTAGATTAGTGTTAGTTTCACGGGGGGTTAGATTAGCTTAATTTCACTTTAGTCTTGCATATACTTTGCAGGTGCTTTGTAAGACTACGAACCCTGGATTGACAAATTAAATGGCTGGGCAATTACTACAACGAAATTAAAACGACATTAATTCGGCCCAACAAAAGCTCCTAGAAAATCATCCACAGATCCATACTAGTGACCAAGGAATCTAATAACATATATTTGTGAAATCAAAACAACAGATATGTGGGACGAAAATCAGCTTTTCATTAAGAATGTATGAAGAAGCTTACAACCATTGCATTAGTGTTGACAAGCTCCTCCGCAAGACAAACACTTCATCCCCATAATCTCCAAATTTCTCTCTATGCTCTCCAATGATTTGGACTAGGTAGTCAATTCAAAAGCATAACAATACCTATTTAGTTCCCTCCCTCAACTATGGATATGAGCTTGTATTTATAAGGCTCATTGGATACATATAGTTGAGAGAATTGTGGGTGAGGTAGTTCTAATATCCTACCAAGAGGGATCTCGAGCTCAACTAAACCATATTGATAGGCATAAGGGAGGGAACGAGGCTCATGATCTAGAAGCCTCGAGAAACTTCTCTTTTTCCCATTTTACCCAGGGTACCGCTTTTGTTCCCTTATGACAGAGTGGTTTAGGTGAGAACAACTTCAACAACAAAGCACTTCCATGGTGGCATCGCTTCTCCATAACAGGATACATGCAGTGCTGAACAAGGTACCAATCATCAACCAAAGGGTAAGCACGGTGCTAGGTTTTTTCAAGTAGAATTAACAAACAGAGCAAGTTTTCACTCCAAGTTTTGGGATTAAGGGAAAACATAGGATTTAAGGATCTCATCACATGATGGTGACAGGATTTAGGTATAACAAGAATACACATATGCCTCCTTACATACTTGGGCCTTATTTTTCCCATCCACAAGAATAAGATAGAGAATCGTAGTCACTCATTTGTCCTTGAGTTGATGAAACCGAAGTCAAGTTTCTTCTTCATAGCTTGATCCATATCATACTTGCATTTATTCAAAATCTCATAGGGGTGGATCTTAATAGGTGGATTTCCCACCTTCATGTTAAACTCATGCTCAACACCTTTGTCCAATGGAATTACATGTGTGAAGCCTTCAAATTACTTCTTGTGTTCACGTAGTTGATGGATCTTGATGGGTATTATTCCCATAGAATTTCCATGGTTAGTGTTGAGGAATTTAGTAACCCCCATCATCATGCTATATTCGTCCATAAGATTCTTCATCCAATCTATGGATGCATGTGCAATGTGCGTACCAAATTTCTGTCATTAATATCTTTATTGTTGATCACAAATAAAGGTAACAAATCCAAGATAGACACAAGGAGCATATACATTCTCAGGCTCCTCCAACTTTATTCTAGTCACCCATAAGGGAAACTCGTAATATTCTTTGAGAAAAATGAGTGTTTGGAAAACACTCTCCACATCTATTAACCCATCCAAATATGCAAGTATACCTCCCATGTGCTTCTATGTGTATTGGAAGTTTCATATGGAATCCGTAGGAATCTTTACTACACCTTTAAAAATGAAGGATGAATGACACCATCAATAACCATTTATCTTTCCATGGAATGCCAAGAAACCAAGCCCAAATTGGAAATGCATCATTCCAAATGCTTGTTGAGCCATCTAAGAATCTTTCCAAAAAACAAACTCCCTTTGTGCATCTGTGTCATGTTCTTTATCCTCTTGAATCAAATGGAACCTCCAAGTCCCAACATTCATACTGAATGCATCAAATATCATCCATGGAAATGTTTGTTGCTTCTCATTATACTGGAAGGAAAATAATGAATCAGTCAACTTCCTATCATATCAAGTAAAATAATTACCTTCTCTAGATATCAACTTTTTCATGCATCTATCCATCCAATACATAGATGAATCAACATCTTTATTGGAAGATCCAACTAGAGAGAATGTATCTACCTCTTCCAAATTCATGTTCCCATTCAATGTAGGAAACTCATAATCCTCTTGGTACCAAGTTAGAGCTTGGAAAACCTTCTCCATGACAATCTCTTCTTCATGCAAATTCCATTCAGATTGATCTCTTTATTCACATGATGGCTCATGGAATGATGTGCTACTTAGTCTTATTCCAAGACAAGTAATACTAGTACATCCTTGGATATCAATATCCACTGTGTACTAACCTATACAATCCATGGACAAATAAATATCTTTGCTTGAAAATCTGAATGGTATGTCCTCTTGAATGCACTTATGCAACAAGCCAAGTGTTTGAACAATATCTTCTATGGAATCTCCCTTCACCAACACTTGTAAATCAAAAAATTTCCTCGTGTTCATCCTCGACATTAAGCTCCTCCATCCTACCCAATGCATTTCCTTCCATACAATATGAAAGGTGTGGTACATCCAAATCCTTTTGAAGTTGATAGATATGCAACTTTGAATCTTGAAGAGCCTTTTGTAGAAATAGTAGCTCTAATGCTATGATTAGAGATGATAAGAAGAATCACATGAAGTATATCTTTCTACTAGGATAATTCTCACAAGCATACATAGGGAAAATAGAGATAATAATAGAAGAGATGAATACCGGAGTGTATCCTTCCATTGAATAATGATGAATAATAGTGTACATAAATATTACATCCCTCATACGAAAAATTGAGTTGTATTAGAGACAACTCATTAAGCTCAGAAAGATAGACTTACTAAATATGATAAATCCCCATATGTGGATAAAGCACTTCCCAAATTAGTCAAGGACCTCAAGAATTAGAAAACACATGAGTGAGTTTTCATGTATGATGGAAAACATGCTAATACTAGAATATGGAGAGAAAATCATGGAGTATGGGTTGAAAACAAAATATAGCAGTTTCCTAGTTGACTAGATTTACCTTATCCACTAAAAAGATGGAATAAAGTAGTAAAAAACAGAATATGCACGAAATCGCAGTTACTAATTATTGAAGTTAATAAAGTATATAGGATCAAACAAGAATTGGGGTCAAATCACTCATGGGGTATATATGAAACATGTTTACCATGTGGTGCAAGAGGATGACAACTATAGAGGATGGTGGGTAGGAAATTAATCAAAATTGATTAAATATTATATCATAAGTTATGAAGTAGTTTTATTAATTCCCACACCCCCTTTAAGTTTGACTTTATGATTTTTTTTTTGAAATATAAGTGTATATAGGGCCCAGAAACAAGGCTATTATCACCCTATACAATTATTCATGTCCAGAAAAGTGAGGAAAGAGGTAAACCCACATGTGGAAAATCCTCCCTCAAGAAAGGAAACGGAAATTTTTTTGAATAACATATCTTCAATATGTCTTTATATTCACTTTAATGAGATGAAAGAATTACTTTTGGTGAAATACTAGATGAATAAATAATGAACTCCATGATCATGCGCTAGAGTGTAGAATCTGCAAGAAATAAGAGGAGAGACTCCTTGTATCTCATCATCTCATGAACTAGGAGCATTATATGAATGCTTATTTCTGGTAACAAACTCTGATATACAAACAAAATCTGAAATGGAAAATAGATCTGTGCATACTCTTTCCCAAAGAGTACAAAAAATAAGACAATCAGTAACACAATCTGTTCCTTGTAGAGATGCAAAATTGTGATGTGGACCAGATATCATTATTCCAATATTATGTATCACCTACCATATATGATATGACACTGAAAACACTCTAATATATCATAAATATTAGCATATGGAACTGCAAATACAAAGGCTTGAGTGACTCCATGATGATATGGGGCTAGACTAGGAAAAGTATGAGCAGTTGGGAAAAACTGATGAGTATAAAAATGTGAATCATGAATAGACTTGAGATATGAACCACAAGTATTTAGAATATATCCAAACATTTTTAATATAATTCCAAATATTACTAAGTTCATGGATAACCATCCAATGAAACATAAGCAAGACTTCAAACCATGTAATATAAGTAACATTACATAAGAGACCAATGAGGAATCAACTAGTGAACTTGGGATTTGTATAGTATTAGGAGTATTCAGATGTATGGTATATGGTATGGATGATGTCATGACATATATATAATCCTAAAATTTTTTTTATAAATAATAATTATTATGGAGTGATGAATAGTTTCTCAAAGACAAGTCAGTATCTAGTGAAGAATCACAATTATTGATAGATGAATCTAGGAGACTGATAGTTGTATTATTAAAGAAAGGACATGATAATTTTTATTTTTATATATTAGAAAATGAATCTATATCATATATATGAGGAAAGGATTCAAATATGGAACTCAAGGCATAATTTAAATCACCTTGAAACTGTGCACTATGACAGTGTTCTGAGGAATCATCAAGCTTCTCTAGCTCATATAGAACTTCGATGTTGTGTTTCTCAAGAAGATGATACATAATTTCCATAATATTCTTGAGACATTTCTTCTCTAGATGAAATCCCTCTCTACAATAAGAACACTTGGATGTGCTCCCTTTCTTCTTGACTTTCTTCACTGAATCTTCATCTGTAGGCTTTGAACCTTCATCTTCAATTTATCACTTTGGCTTCTTCTCTTTCACGATTTTCTTTTCTTTTGATTTGGTATTATTTATTCCTTGGACCATGAGAGAATGATCCTTTCCCTTGGAATATTTAAGATCACCCATTTAGATCAATTTATCTCTCTCCTTTGTTAGTGAATCAAATAAAGTACACAAAGAAGGAATTTTCCAATTAGAAACAACAATCCTAGTAGCATGAAAAGTAGACACAAAAACTGAGTATTCATGACCCAATTTTGATAGAATGGAAAGGATTAATTGATAATATTTCTTCTTAATCCCATAGTTCTTGAGAATTAGAACAAGGGACTTGAATTTGGTGAAGAACCCCTCAATAGAATCAACACTACTTGGACTCATAGAGAATAACTCAATCTCCAACTGATGCGCTCTTAACTCATCTTGAACTTGAAAGAGACTCTCAAGTTTGGTCCACACTTGGTTTGGAGTGGTAAAACCATGTATATGAAATAGTATATAAGGAGAAATGGAGAGTGTTGTAAAGGAAAGTATCCTATGGCTAGGGTTTAAGAGGCCATCAATGTACCGGGGTTAAAAGAGAGATGCACAATGTTCAGCAAGCATATATAAGCATGTTTTAGAGATTGGAATGGTTCATGCCTTAGCCAAATGAAGGTTGATCCAAGAGGCCCTTCAATCCTCTTCTTCCTCCTCTCGCTCCTCTTGCTCCAAGAGACCTGCAAAACAATTTATACCTTCCTCAAACCAATATGACCACATATAAAGAAATGGTAATCAAATAAATATGAGATAATAATCTGATTAACATCAAAATCATATGATCATAAACAGAGATTCAATCACACATTGAACAATAATTTGGGAAGAATAAGGACATCACATCTTTATTAATATTGAAAACAAGTACAAGTATACCTTCTCTTCAAGTTCTGCACCTCACGAAACCTTGATCTAGTTCTGCTGCTTCTCTTCTCCAAGGAACTCAGCCTCCAAGCTCTGCAACACAAGGGGATGATTACCGGGGCAAAGGTGTGGGAAAAGAGAGTCCCAATTCCTCCAGCATAATGATGGAAAGATTCAAGTCCCCTCTCATGGACCTTCCTACCTCTATTTATATGGTTAAGGAAGAGTTAGGGGCAAAGAAAAAGTAGTTACAACTGAAGGAGTCAATTGCATACTACCCAAACTACCCAAATTTCAAAAGACGTGTTTTTTGACATTTTCAGGAGGTGTACGCGGGTTGCAGAAACAAGAGTCATGTACATGAGGAGTACATGTGGGTTTCAATGCAGAAAATTCATATATTTAAGGCATACGTGACTGTTATATATAGCAAATTGCAAACGTATGTGGGTTTTCCTTAAGGAAATTCGTGTACACACAAAAAACTCATTTTTAGGGTATTTCTAGGCATTTTCAGACTTTGGTGTCTTCTAGAAAGTTTTATCTAACTAAAATATATTTCCAATGGCACAGAGATGAGGTCAAATGGAGTTATAGAACTCAAGATACGGGTCCTCCAAGTTAGGTGTTTTTTTAGTGACTTTTCATGAAGTGTCGTCATGGAAGTGTCGACATGTGACGAAATCATGGGAAAGTGGTCATAGGAAGAGATGTGTCATTTTGAGCTATAAGAAATGCCCCATAATGTATGAGGTTAGAGGGGAAGATGATAGCTGAAATCCATTATAAAGGAAACAACTGAGTATGGAGAGAGCAGAGAATCCAAGATCAAAAGGCTCAAACAAAGGTACCTGAAAGAGAGATAAATGTTAGAAAAAACTGATCTCTAGGACATACAAGTCCATATACAAAACATCACCATAAAGATACAGGCGAATCCAACATATGTATAACTGATGAAACTATCATGGTCGCTCAATATGCAAAAAGGCGCCATATCAAATCTAAAGGACTCATGGCCACAAATGAACAAGGTAGATCCATGCTCAACAAATGATCATAGCCACAAGAATGCAAGGTGGATCTATGTCTCAGCAAAATGTCATATAAAATGTAACAAGGTCTTTCTCAACTCAGGCAATAGCAAAAAATGATGAAGCTACTATTGGCCCAAGGTCTTCAATTCAAGCCGCCCAAAAAAGATACGAATCCTAACCATGCGAATAAAGGAGTTGAAGTCGAACATGGAGGAAAACGTTTGATTACCAGTCAATAATGAAAACCGTTAACAAAAGTGAGGGAAACCACCATTAATGAAAATGGTCCCCAAGGTACCTAGTACATTCTAACAAGTGTGAATACAAGGACTTGAAGTTGAACACTTGAAGAATCCATTGAGTAGGAGACATTAAGGTATTCCCACTACCCAATAGTGAGGCAAATTTCCACTAATGACTACAATCCCCAAGGTATTGTCATAAACTCTAAATCTCATTCCCAAAGTAAGATGTGTTGCAGTTGATAGGAAATGATCCGTTGGAAGGAAGGCATTAAGGCATCCTTCATCATCCAACATGAGGTAATTCAAAGACTAATTAGATCTGGAATTGGTACTGAATTTCATGACAAGGACTGCCAAAGGAATGATGTAATGAACTGATACCAAGGAATGGCCGACACAAAAGGTCAAGGAAACTACAGAATGGATGACAAAGGTTTAATCCTTGAAAAATGAGCACAAAAAAAAAGTGACTTAGGCATCTTTTGACACAAAAGGACCAACGAAACAAATATGCAATGTAGGAGACATTGACAGATTCCACATATAATTGGAAAAGAAACCAACTGGAGGAGTAAAAACTCTGAATCGGGATAAGATCAAAAAACTAGGACCCAACTGTTGATAGACTCAAAACTGGTGCTTTGTTCAAGGAAACAAGACTTGCTTCCATGATGTAAAAAACATGTGAATGAACTTCCCTTCCCCTTTTTCTTGTAAAGTTTTAATGAGTCCAAGAAATCAAACTCAGGACCATCTTATTTTTTGGCAAGCTCGAAGAAAAGAAAGAAGAATGCTTGATAAAGCACTAATTCATGGATTTTATGAGCCCGAACTAGTAAATGCTCGGTAGTGTTTTCATAGTTTAGAGAATCTGAAAACTCCAAAGAAGACTCCAGGGGGGTGCTTTTTCACACAATTTAGTCTCCTGAGGCCGAAAAAGTATAAAACAAACCACAGAAGAACTCTCTTAGCTTCTGAAGAAGTAAGGCACACATTTTTCGTACTTAGTCAGGAAGGTCCAAAAAAGATTAAATCACCACCTACCCAACACTCCTTCAAAAGCAGCATATAGCTTGAGTTTTACGAGTGTGAAGGAAGGAAAGATCACTCAAAAAGATCCATTTGATTACGAGAAATGGGGCTTACAACAATAAACTCGATGCTTTGTTCTTTAGAGTTTAACGAGCACGACAAAGACATAAAGTACACTTCGAATATTTTTCATGTTTTGGTCTAGAGCATGAAAAAGAGAAAACTAAGCTCATACTGGAGGTTCATTTTCTATAATTTTAGTCCCTTAGGTCTAGAAAAGCGATAAACCTACGCTTGAGAATACTCTTCTCAATTCTGAAGAAAAGAGAGTGTTCATTTCTCGTATTATTCCACATGGTCCGAGAAAGAGATAACCTACCACCAATGTGGATGCCCATTCACATATTCTTAACGATCCTGAATGGAAAAGTTTACTCAATAGTCAAGTCTATTTTGAGGAGTCAGACCTAGGCCTAAAGAAACTCAAAATATTTCCCATGAATTTTTAACGAGTCCAAAAAAGTCAACTCGCAGCCTCCTTACTGTTTTTAATGAGCTCGAAGGAGAGCAGAAAGAATGCTCTAAATGCGAGGAGATGAGTGTCATAG
Source organism: Pseudotsuga menziesii (assembly GCA_001517045.1). Classification (NCBI taxonomy): domain Eukaryota; kingdom Viridiplantae; phylum Streptophyta; class Pinopsida; order Pinales; family Pinaceae; genus Pseudotsuga; species Pseudotsuga menziesii. The sequence goes on along the minus strand of LPNX010863756.1, from coordinate 458,928 downwards.
ACAGACGAAACTAGTTCCAAGTGCAAGGAACAAACCTATGCATAATGCAAGGAAAGTGAGAAAGATAAGGACACTCGGGGAAGGTCTCCTTGGGGTAAAAGGTGTCAAGTTGCAAAGGCAAAATGATACAAGTCTTAGCGATGATGAGAAAAAAGATGAGGGATTATACAACGAGCTAAAAGCGTGAAAACTAACATCAGGCTCATAAGCACAAGTAGGGCACATGAAAATGCATTTACAACTTGAACAACAAAGTGAGGCCAGTAAATAGTTGTGAATCCAACTACAAATCCTGTCTCCAAGAAACAACAGCATCAGGATCATAATCAGAAGAAAAGATCTGATGGAGGTTACTTTGGCAGAAACATATGCGACTTTTCTATCTTCTACAAAAGGGAAAGTTAAGGCAGAATCAACCTAAGAAGATTATATAGCACCAAGGCTCGAGGGTTTATAATCAATGAGACCAACCTTAGAAGGAGAGCAAAAATAAACAAGGGAGATAGAGTCTGTAGGAACAAACTCAGTATCACAGGAGTTGAAAAATTCATAAGAAAAATCAAACTCATTAGGATCACTAACTTGTTGTTCGAAGAGAGAGTCCAAAAACTCAACAAGACCAACAAAAGAAGATCGATCCATGGGAAAATCAGGCTTACTGAGCAAATCAGGGTTAGACTTAGTCACAACTAAACCAACATCCAAAAGAAGTTCAGACTGTATCAAAGACTCTAGGAAGACTTCATCTGAAGGAACGTGATCATCCAAGATAGGATACATGTCTAAACTTTTAAATGGATTAACAGAGTGGAGATTAGGCCCCACAGTCTGTATAGGATGACTCGCCTGGTCAACTGCTGGGATCAAGTCCCGAGAAGGTAAGCATGAAAACATAGGCTGCTTCTTAGTAGCAATTGAATGCAAAGGACAAGAGGCCACATAGCTCACCTGTGGTGGGGTAGTGTCTATAGAAACACTCATAATCAATAAAGGAAAGACCTGGTCTCTATTTGGGTCAGGAGACCAATCAAGAAAATCCAATTGATCAATGGTGACAATTTCTTCGCCATGATTAAATTACATCACACAAAAAAATGTTGACACCACAGCTTGCATGGCATAGACATAATCACGTCCAAGGAGCATATTGAAGTCCAAGGGGTCTTCTATCACCATGAAGTCAACTAAGACGGTCTTCCCACCCAAAGTAACAGGTGTTTGAGAAAGAATTCCCAATGCTATACAAGTTCTTCTATCAAATTCCAGTAACTAACTAGCAGTTGACACAAGGCTGGGAGATCCCATGCCTCACCAAGCACGAGCAGACAAGATACTAACTGAGGCTCCTTCATCAATAATAAAATGAGAAATCATGTATGATTCAACTTCGAACTTTATCTGGAAAGGTGCATCAGAAGGAAGGCGCATCTCAACTAGGCTATCCCAATCAAAGGATGCAATCCGAGAGCTTGGTGGGGGTTAATCCAAAGCAAGTTCATTTCCCCCTTGTTCAGTAAGTTCTGAAATGGTAGTGAAGAAAATGTGACTAGTAGACACTTCACTCTCCAAAGGAAGAGTGGGATTGATCGATACTGAAATTGATTGAACCGCTTCATGAAAGTCACTCTCTGAAGGGAGAGTGGGATTGACCAAAGATGACATTGGTTCAATCACATCAAGATCACTCTCCGAATAAGAGTTGGATCGACCAAATCTGATATTGGTTCGACCACTTGATCAACCAAAGGTTGAGTAGGTTGTTGAGAAACTATAGGTTGTTCAGGAGAAGGAAAATCTTGAGTCTTGGACCACACTCTTTGCACCTCTGCGATAGCAGGGCACTGGTGAGTAAGATGATCTCCCTCGCATAGATTACAAGGGAACTTAAGTTTGCACTTCAAATGACCAGTTTTCTCAATGGTGTCAACATGACTAGTAGTGGCTGACTGTTTTCTCTCAATGTGACCTGCAAAGGATGAGAGTTTTCCCCCAGCGTGAAAACCAGAGGCTAGGTGACTGGGTCCAACCTGACTAAGAGAGGTTGGTTGTTGAAAATCTTCAAAATGTTCAAAAATGGGATGACCATGAAGCCAAACTCTTTGCACCTCTGCAATAGAAGGGCATTTATAAGTAAGGTGGTCTCCCTCACAAAGCTTACAAGGAAACATGGCCTTGTTTTTTGAACGGTTAGTCTTTTCAATAGTGTCAACATGACTCGCAGTGGCTTATGGATTATCTTCAGCATGAACCAAAGAGGCTGAGAGACTACCCCCAGCATGACTTGCAGAGGCTAAGAGGCTACCCCCAGCATGACTTGTAGAGGCTGAGAGACTAGGTCCAACATGACCTGCAGAGGTTGGATGGGCACGACCAACATGAACAACAGAGGTTGAATGGTTAGGATCAACATGATTTGCAGTAGTTGAGTGTGTGCCCCGAGCATGAACCATAGAGGCTGGGTGGATGGATCCAACATGACTTGCAGAGGTTGGATGGGGAGGTTCAACTTGAACAATAGAGGTTGAAGGGGTGCCCTCAGCATGAACTACAGAGGCTGAGTGAGTGGATCCAACGTGACCTAGAAAAATTGGAAGGATCCCACTAGCATGATCAACAAAGGCTGGATGGTGAAGATCAACTTGACTTGCATAGGTTGAGTGCTTAGATCCAACATGACCTGCAGAGGTTGGATAGGTGCCCCTAGCATGAAATACAGAGGCTGGGTGGTGAGGTTCAACTTGACTTGCAGAGGTTGAATGAGTTCCCACTTGCTTATGTGCCTTCTTCCTATTCCTCCTTTTACTCCTTTTAGACTGCCAGTTACTAGTATCAGTACTTTCACTACATGAGGTAGAAGGAGGAGGAGAATCAAATACAGGTGAAGGGGAAGCAGTGTTTTGATTCCCTTGATATAAGGAGCTTACTTGTGAAGCATCGGGAGCATTCAAGATGATTGGAGTGGAAAACAACCACACCAGTAGCCCTAGGGTGAATCTAGGTAGATTCAGGGTGGCCATCAAGGGAACACCAACATTCCCTGTGAGAGGAATAGTACAAGGAGTTCCTAGCATGGGGATCTCTTGGTTGGTGTTCAAAGGGGTGTTAGCCATAGTTTCAAACTAGGAGACAAAGTATGAGGTTGATAGGAAACCAAAATTACAAAGCACACACCTAAAGGCACACTAAGTACATACAAACCACATAGCACTCACTAAAAATTCCTAAATCCAAATAGAAAAATAGGTATAAGATATAGTTTCCAAAAGAAAGCTGATAAACAGTTACTTGGAATCCCTGTAGATGTTCTTAGGCATAAGCGAAGGAATCACCCACCTCCCTCCCACACCTTCTATCGGGGTTACCTTCCAAGCCCATCCAAGGTCAACCAGAAATAGCTTTCTGGTGTACCTGTATATGAACCCTAGATGTTGAAAAGACTAAAGGCTACCTTAACTATATTGGTAGTCTAGGGGGACAGTTGCAAGCCTGGTTCATATTCATGGGCAGGGTAGCAAAGCCCGAAACCCTATCTAATACAGAATCCCCAGATGCATAAAAACTTTGGTCTATGCTTTGACAAAGAATCAGAGGGTTATCTCCTCAGTCCAAGTCTCCATGTGGTTGTTACAGAGAGAAATTCCTATGGCTTGGGGTACCACAACAGACAGCTTTTACTACAGAAATCAATCTTTCCCAATATGCAATAGAAATAAAATGTCTAACACTAAAGGATCAGACCTCATACCTTATTCCAGACGGTTGAAGTAGATCCCTGTTGAGCTTTCCAATCTTCAGCTTGAATTGATATAATACTTCCTCAACAACAAGTAAACAATACAAGCATACTATATATCATGGTGTTAGATCCATTCTAGCATATATAATCAATAATGTAAAATCATTTTACATATACCAATGGATACAATATTCAATCAAATACACAACATTGGACAGTAAAAGATAGTTCTTATTAATATAAATCAGAAATTACAAGATAGATACAACCTCTGACGACACGTCTGCGAACCGGAGAAACTGAATCCCCCACTTGGGCCTCCACCACCTCAATCCTCCATCTCACGATAGCAAGCTCACTAGCAAAAGGAAAGCTTGGGAAGAACACAACAGTGCTCCAAGGGACAAAAAAATGCAAACTCAAGTACAAATTCTGGAAACAATGGACTATAGTTTCGTTGCTCTTAATCTCTCTATATGCATTCAATGTACCAAGGGGTTCCTTATATAGCTTCACAAGGGATAATGAAGGGTTGAATCCAAGCGATCTCAAGGCATATGGAAGGCCAGGAGTCGAATGAGTCGGATCCATGTCAAGGAAAACTCCAAAAGGATTTGGATTATGCACACATCCCGATGTACGCGGTTATATGGGTCAAACCCGCGTATGTACGCGGTTATCGGGTAAAAAAATGCATATATCATTTTTCATATAGTTTTAGGGATGATCAAGGAAACATCAAAGGATAAAATATGGTCCATGGGGTCTAAAGATTCTGCAGCGGGACAGGGGAAGGCCATACAAAGTGTGATTCACCTGAAGTGGTGAAATATGCTATAACAGATGCCCCATAATGTGTGAGGTCAGAGGGGTCATACGATGGCCGAAATACATTATAAGTCCATCCCAGAAGTGGAGCGATGAAGGATCCCAAATGGAAGACCAGCCACCCAATCAACATAGTACAATGATACAACTCTGCATATAACTGCAAGTACATATAGCAGTCTCGAATACATAAGAGTACAATGGCCATGAATAGGCATAATACATGATATCACATATGTGGTCATCGCCACATACAATATACATAGATCAGAATCTCCATGATGAAGATATACAAAGGACCATGATCTCCAAAATGGCTGAAGATATACAATAGATCAAGATCTCCATAGTGGCTAGAAATGTCTGACATACACTGGAATCAAGTCACGAGAGTTGAAAATCTCATGAACACTGGCATGATCAAGGAGGTAGCATATAAGAGATGCCACCAGTCTGGAAGGTATTCTACACAAACCGCTACGAGTACATGTCCTACTATGTGAATAGAGGTGCTGAGATCGAACATAGTAGTCCATTGTCTGATTACCGGTCATTGATGTATACCGTTAACAGACGCGAGATTACCCACCAATAATAAAAATGGGAATCAAGGTACTAGAGTGCAAACTAACAAGCGTGAATAGATGTGTTGATGTCGAACACTTGAGAGAATCCATCGATCAGGGGACATTGATGTATTCCCAAGAAACTGTCGATGGCGAGAGAACCTGCCACTGATGACTGCAAGTCTCAAGGCACTCAAAAGGACTCTAGATTCCAATCCCAGAATAAATGATCTGAATTCAATGGGATGAAATCCGCTGGAAGGAGGGCATTAAGGCATCCCCCATCATCCAACATGAGGTACATAGTAAAGTTGTCTAATGTGGAAGGAATCGATCATAAAGTGCACGAACTAGTAACTATACCGGGAATGGCTGGCATGCAAAGTAAGGATAACTAAGGAATGGCCGACACAGGTTTCAACTTCCTTTGAATAAGAGCATAATGACATATGGTGACTAAATGAAGGAAGCATAGACTCGATATACAAACTGGGACATCTCTGTGACATAGGAGGCATCAACAGAGGCTCCATAGGGACTGGAAGCTTAACCAGTCGGTGGAGATAAACTCAGATAAACGAGTACAGGTCCTAAGTCAAAATATAACCCAACCAATGGATGTGATATACAGTGCTTTGTTCGAAGGCAACACGACTCGACAGCTGCCAAAGATAGCATATTTCCTTGTCCGGCTTTTTGGTTTTTTGATTTTTTTGGACTTTTTCAGTTGTTTGAAAAGCTTGAAAAAAGAATCAACTAGCTTTATAGTTACAAACTAGGAGGATATGAGTGTCATCAGGGCAAACAAACTAGTTCCAAGCAGTGGAACATACATATGCTCAATGCAAGGATACATGTGTAGGATATCGACACTCGGGGGAAAATCCCCTCCTGGTAAAAAGTGAATCAAGCTGTGAAGGAAAAAAAGGCTCTACATGGCTAGACATGAGACAAGCTCGGGCTATATGGCTGAAACACAATGTCAGGGGAGCCTGCATAAAGTTCAATAAGGTAGGAAAATCTCATGATAATGCATTCACAACTTGACATAAGGGGAGTCCGGAGGGAAACAGGACAGCATAATATCAAGAGGAGTATGAGGCTCTTGCGAAATGTCATGGCAGTACTATACAATGGACTCCCAGACCTAAGAGAGGACTCATGGCATGGGCACTGTTACCACCTAAGTTGTACTTAGTGGTTTTTATCAAGTGAGCCCAGTGAACTAGATAGGGTTAACTTGTTCGGACTTCAGAGGACCTATGGAAGTACTTCTGGGAAGTGCTTGTTGTACTATATCACATGTTCATACCCCATGAGGGAATTGTAATAAATGTTCTAGCATGATAGTGTCTGTAAAAGACTCGGTCTCTTAGAATTCATTTGTCAATCCGATCCGCCCAGGGTGTTTTCTCCCTTGGTTATTATTGGTTGTTGAATAAACGACTGATAATTTCTGAGTTTTTCACTCCATACCTCTAAAGTTGGGGTGGTCAGCTTGGCATTTGTGCCTATTGAGGTTATTAGAGTCTATGTGTCAATGTGTAAGCATGCTAGACATCTTTTTTGAGTCATATGAACATGTCTAAGTCCCCCTAGGTGTTTTTCAATTTTTCAGTTTTTTCAGGGTTTTTTATTAAATTTTAATTTTTCCAAAACTTAGGCTACTTTTTAATAGTTTAATTGGAAAAATTGAGTCTGTAATAAAAGTGGGCCAAATAATCAGTTTCAGTCATGTAGGTGCTCATTTTAAAGCTAAGAGTACCATGTAAACCCATGGACCCACTTTTTCCTAAATTTTGAGTGATCTTCCATCACTCAGGTCAGAAAGCCCCAAAAATCAATTATTGATTATTTTAATTAATAAATTGATGAATAATGGAGCAAATCCAAAATCAAATAAATCAATGGATTCTCAACCGATTTGACTGAAATCAATCAGATCTAGAGCAGATTGACTGGATCTGACAAATCCTTGACTGAAGGAGGGGATCAAATCAGATCCAGAGTTGATCTACAGTGGTCTTTATGGGGAATTTCGCCCTCCCTCTCTCCTCAACACGTTTTTGGCTCAACTGGATGATTTTTGGTGGATTCTTCAGTGTTTGGGCTGATGTGTAAGTGTATGGGTTGATGTGTCAGCCAGATCAGGCCCCCGGTTGACAAGTAGGCTCAGTTCAGCCTCAGTTCTGCATTGATGAAATATCCATCAGAGGATTTCACTTGATTCCATGAGGAATTGCGCCCCCCCCTGGGCTAGATGGCCTGCAAATTGTATAAATCAAGGCACAGCCTCCTCTTCCAAGCTAGTTAGAACTGGGATTGAGGTGTTGCTGCTATTGTATTGTTGTAATTCTCATTTGAAATAAAGAAAAGATTTGGAGGCAATACGGTGTGGTGCCATTACATGTGTGGATGATTATTGCCATTGTTCTACTGAGGTAACCTGTATCTGTGGTCATTTCTTGCCATTTTCTTGTAGATCTGTGGTTAATATTGGTAATTAGCTTATTACAATCTTGATAGGAAAGATGTTGTTCAATAATTTTATTGACTGTCACTCTCCTTTGATGCATGTTTAGAATTCTAGATCTAGCATGTCCTATAAGCTTATATGCATGTTATCTTGAATCTCTTTGTATATACTAATCGGATCTCACAAGTGTCTTGGCAAGTTCTTTGATTTCAGCTGAGTTGCAGGTTCACACTTTGGAGAGGATGCTGATCTAGTTTGCTTATTCATTCTCTTCAAAATAGTTCAAAGGCATAGTCCCTTGGCATCCCACCTGAAAGCTCTACTGTGGATCTTCAAAGAAACCAACACTCTTTCTCTCTCTTCCTCCTTTAAAAATTATTAAACTTTCCTCAAAGCTGGTTACTTTAAGGTTTCTTTTTAAATCTGATCTATCTCATAAAGAAAAGCATACATAGATCTAATTATCAAGATCCCTTCAATTTTCTAGATCTTAGTTTCATTGTGCACATAAAGTTCAAATTCAAGAGATCTAGCTAAAATTGCCTTAGTTTCGCAAGTACTTTATTGAAAAATTCATATCTTGCTGTTAAGGTAGTTTCATTTGCTGTTAAGTAATTTCAATATTCTGCAATATCAGTGCTGTTAATTGGCTGCACAAACAGCAGGCCAAGATCCCAAGGAAATCTTGCTTTCCTTGGTTCCCTTTCGTCGGTTTAACTAGTTTAATTTCATTAATTTTTTGAGATAAAGTAGGCTGACCCAAAGGCACTCTTAAAGTTCTTTGGGGAGTTTGTTATTCTAATTAATTTGCTTTCATTTAGCCAGTCTGACAGTGAAGAAGAGAAGCTGCTATCCAAAGTGGCTGTTGGAGCGCTCAAATCCCCCCAGGGGGCTCTCTTTTGTCACATAATTTGTAATTGTTTTGCATAAACTATAATATCTTGGTTTCAGCCTGTATAAGGACCAATAAATCTCTGTTTTATCAGTGCTTTTATATTGTAACCTCTGTAATAAAATCATCCTTTGAATAGGCTCTTTCGAGCCCATTCCCCATCCCCCCTGGGGGGATTCGCATCGGTGCCTCTTTCGTCTTTTTCTGCTTATTTCCTTTTACTAGAATTTATCTGATTGGTAGCATAGTATATTTTATCTTGTTTTTAATTCCATATTCCATATCTTATTTTCAAAAGTAATCATAATACTTACCCCACGACTTCCCGAGTGACCCGCAAGGGGAAAGAGATTTGTGGTAGGATTAATCAGAAAACCGCATTTGTGTAGTTGTGTTATTTTCTCATCTTTTGTTTATCAACATTTTAAAATTAACCCCTCCTTGATTCCCCGATTGAGATCCACTTGGATCGAAAGAGGTTCTTGGAGGCTTTTCTTTTAAGCAAGAACACATCTTTTAAAACTTATTAAAATTTACAAGACTCCAGTGTGTATGCTCTGCACTTGGCTGCGGTTCGTCCGATAAGTCAAGTTGTATCAAAAGAACTTGGGTGACTAGCATAATTAGGACTCACCTTCCCCAATTAACAAACCATCAGGTGAAAATCCAACACCTCGATCAAACCTTTACGGTGGAAAAATACCCAAAGGAAGCGGGAACCTACTGAAAAGTGGCCTTGGGGTGCCGATCTCTGTCACACCCTAATGGGTGCGTTACGAACACAGCCCCAAAGACTCCATTTCAGCCCACATATTCCTTGCAGGTAGCCGTATAGGCTTTGTTTTGGACATACTCCAAGTACTCTCGGGTATATCTGGAGTCCCTCTTTAGCCTAATTTAATCAATTCATACTTCATTTTTAACTTAAAACATACCAAGATGCAATTGCAAAAAATTTATTCCAAACACATGCAAGCACACTGATCTCTTTTGACTCCATTATTAAGGCAGTGGTCTTTTTTGCTTCATATTTATATTGTGTATCAACCTTGTGCTTTCGTGTGTATCTTCGTATCTTGTCATCTTGATTGTTTATAGTTAAAGTATTCAAACTCCTAAATAACTGATTCAGTACAACATCATTACACTAAGAAATCATCCTTAGTAACTTAATAGGGTCTACCCCCCTTGGCTTCGTTAGGAGATGAGCCTAAACGGAGGAGTCAAGAACAAGGTGACAGCCTTGACTGGATACTTGCCCCCAAGGACACACCCAGTGGCTTGAAGATTTCTGCCACGCGATCCAGGTGTGTGAAAAGGAGGCAACACTTTTTGGCACCGTTGCCGGGGATAAATCTTTTTTATTCCCGAGTACGACTTTTGTTTTCTTTCTTTTTGTTTTTGCTTTGTTTGATGAATGCTTAGAGTAGATATTTAATTTTCATCTGGCAACTCCACTGACCTTTTTCCAGTTTTTATTTTTACAAAGAAAAACAAAAAATAATTTTTGTGAAAAGATTTATAAATGTTTATTTTTCTGTTTCACATGGCGACTCCATTGAAGGGATAAAACCTTGTTTTCTCATAAACCTGTGAAGTTTTGTTGTGTGTAGATGAGCCCATGCAACATGTTAAAACCTTCAAAGCTCATCACTTGACAGCTCCACCTTGTTAGTACAAGGTTTAATCATTATATCAAATGCACACTATTAATTTTTGATATGGATGAATTAAAGGAGAAATGCGGTGCCCGGTTAACAAGAATTTTTCAGCCTATCGATTTCTCAAACATCCCAGGTTTTCCTAACTTTTGTTATGATTGTGAGGATGCATGTAAATGGCTTCCGACATTTCATGGAAATTATGGTGATTCAGCAATCTGGCATGTCAAATCTTTCCTTCAGTTGATTGCTAACTTCAATATTCTTCATGAAGACAATATGATGGAAATATTTGCTCGTACTTTTTGGGGTGAGGCCGGTTGTTGGTTTTATGAATGCCTTCCTGATAAATGTATAACTTCTTTTCCAAGCTTCCTTTGGATGTTTTTAGAGCAGTGGCATGATGGTAGGGGTAGTATGAATGGTTTAAAAAAGTTCCTTGAAAAGATCTGTACCTTCTACCTATCCGGGACAGAGTATCACATGGAAACATATGATGGACCTTTTTCCATGATACAAAGTATTGAGGACTTGGAATCACTTCTTGAACATTTAAGTAAAGAGGAGGTCCATTATACTCCCATAAAAAAACATCCTAGAGGTTATTTAAGAAATGAAGCAATCAAGCTTCTTCTTAAAGAAAATGAGGTATCTCCCAATACACAGCAAGATTTTGAGGAAGGAAAAATCCAA